>PVLC010002085.1:0-122674 GCA_004027655.1 Graphiurus murinus
TTTTTTTTTTTTTTTTGCGGTACCAGGGATTGAACTCAGAGGCATTCTACCTCCGAGCTACACCCCCAGCCCTATTTTTTATTCTTTATTTTGAAACCGAGTCTCACTAAGTTGCGGAGTGCCTCACTAGGTAGCTGAGGCTGGCCGCGAACCCGGATCCTCCGGTCTCAGCCTCCCGAATGCTGGGATTACAAGCGTGCGCCACCACCCCGGCTACTTCCGCCTTCTTGCCTTGTGCTAATGCTGACCAAAAATCCCTTGTTAAGGTATTCTTAGTCATTTTTAGAGCAATTTTTAGTCTAAAAGGTAAATAAGGCTATGCCCAAAACCATTCAATCTAAAAGTGTCCCAAATTTGTTAAAATTTATTTCTGTTTCTAAAAACTCAAAGAAAAAAACTATTTAAAAAAAATCTAGCATTGGTCTGCATACAGAGTCATACTGTAAATATATGAAAATTATTACCTCCTCTATTTTTTATTCCATTATATGTAAAAGTGACCTAAATGAGTTTAGATTTAAAGGATTTTATTAATTGACCAAACTATAATAGTAGTACAAAAAAAGAGTGGAAGGAACATGAAATTCCATATTGATAACTCTTTATCTTAACCTCAGCCATTAATTAATTAAGACATTCTTCAAATTACTGAAAAAAAAATTCTATGGTGGGAGATGGGTATAGCTCAGTGGTAGAGTGAATGAGACCCTGGATTCAGTCTCCAACACTGTTAAAAAGAAAAATCTTTGTGAAATCAAGGCACAATGGTTGACATTATATTAAAATTACCATATTAAAGTAGCAGTGAATTCTTAAAGTACTTTTAAAGTTCACTCATATTTTATTATTCTGATTGTTTTCTCACTTCTTCAAAATAATAAGGATGCCAGGATTTTGATTCCTTATCCTACCTGAGGCAAATGGTTTAGCCACAGTAGTTCCCTTCAGTTAAAATTCTTCAACACTCTTCTCTGAGTTGAACAGATAATGATAAGACATTCACTGACCATTTGTAGCAGAGTGTCAACTTTTGTTGATTTACTGAACATGCTCAGTAGAAAAAATGTACTGTAAAAATTTGGGGGTTTTTTACATTTTTAGTAAAGATGTAAAAAACATACTGAGAGGTGCTTAATACTGAATTCAGTGTAGATGTTTTTACTTCTAGAGAGGGAAGGATGAAAGGAGAGATTTGGGAGCGAACAATATTTTGAATGTATCTTTAATGTTTTATATCTTTGGAAAATAAAAATTTGAAGCAAATACAGAAAAATGTTAATGCCTGTTTAATCTGGATTTTGAACACATGGGTATCTGTCATTGTTTTCTGTACTTTTTTGTTTTAGTATAAATAGTAAAATCATGTTGATTATTTTCAGAAAGAGATCCGTAGCTCCTTGGTTCTTTCAATGTTGCAACAGATGTTAATGGAAGATAAGGCAGATTTGGTAAGAGAAGCTGTGATCAAAAGCCTTGGTATCATTATGGGATACATTGATGATCCAGACAAATATCAACAGGTATGTTTTTCAGAGTGAACCATTTTTACTCCATTATTCAATTCAAAATAATATACTACTCCAAACCTCTGACTTGATACTTCATAATCTATAGTAGGGATAACAGGTATGTCAGCTTCTGTCAGTTGGGGGTAACAACCTGTGTTCAATCTTACAACTAAGAGGGAGACAGCTGTGAATCACTTGCAGTATCTGCCACAGCTCTGCCTCAGGAAATCAGCAACGAGTGCCCGTGTTTTCCACCCCTTCCCTTTGGTTTGCTCATCAGTAGATACATGACATTTAAGAAAATAGTTAGAGGAGTAGTATTATGTATGGCTTTCTAACTTGCTTAAATTATTTTCTAAATTGCTTCAAATGTGTATGTGTTACTTTTTCTTAAGTTTTTTAGAAAATTTATTCTTTTAAAAACCTCCATGCCCCTGTTTCTTTTGCAGGGTTTTGAATTGCTGCTATCAGCCTTGGGCGATCCCTCAGAAAGAGTAGTTAGTGCAACCCACCAAGTATTTTTACCAGCTTATGCTGCCTGGACTACAGAACTTGGAAACTTACAGTCTCATCTTATACCTACACTACTGAACAAAATTGAAAAGCTTCTCAGGGTAAGTTCTTTCTTTGTTCATATAGTTTATAACAATTTCCAAGGTCTGTTCTAAGCCATCTTAGAGGACTATTGGGGGAAAATAAACCAGAAAGTACTACTTGGCTAAGTATTCTTAATACATTCCCAGTTAAAGATTCTGTTGGCCGGGAGCCAAGAGGGATATGAGGAAGTTTTGTTTCGGTGAGACTATAAGATAAAGGGCATGATCTCTGTTTGTTAGGTGGAAAAGCACCTTCATAGAAATAACTCAGAAGTATTCAGGAAGCTATGTCTTCCTTGACCTTTTAAGATTTGGCCATTTTCCGTAAAGCATCAGCTTCAGTTTCAGAAGGCAGAGAAAATGAAAATCTAAGGCTGTATAGCTTTCTTATTTATACGATGCCAAAATTACTGTAGTTCTCCTTATTCCACTGCAATAACTTGTTCTTGCTTTTTAAAATGAACTTTTCATTCTACCTAAATAAAAGAATTCAAGAAAAGCTGAAGAAATGATAGAAATTTCTTGGCCTAATTTTTGTTCTGAAAATTCTTTTAGAGGCTAGAAGAGAAAACACCCATTATGTGCCATTCAGGAGATATCTTTAGATACAAAAATCCCATATCATTCTCAGAACCCTTTGAATTGTATTGTGTTTTATGTGGAAACTGAGACTTAGTGTTTAAGTAATTGCCAGGATCCCAAAGCTGTCATATGACAGAACCAGGATCTGATTTCTGATGTCGGCATCTAATTCCAATCTCTCATCTTTTCTGCCTCAAAAATACAAAAGGATTTACAAGGTTCTTACCAGAAAGCATTGTAACTCTTCAATAGATGGTCCATTTACTTAATTTTACAATTGAGTTACTCTTCTATAAATTTTAAATTGTATTTTTAAAAAACCATGAATAGCTAGGCATGGTGGTGCACCCCTGTAATCCCAATATGTGGGAGGCTGAGTCATAAGGATCACAGATTCCAAACCAGCCTCAGAAACTTAGCGAGGCTCTCAGCAACCTAGTGAGACCCTATTTTCAAATAAAAATAAAATAGGACTGAGGAAGGTGTGCCTCGGAGGTAAAATGCCCCTGGTTTCACTCCCTGGCACCACAAAAAATTAATTTTTAAAAAATTAATTAATTAAACAACTAGACTGAAATACCCTGCTCTATGAAACCTGGGGAATTTTTTGGAGTATTTGCATTCTTTCTATCTGAGAATTATCCATACCTGGTTTTCCTTGTTCCATTTCATAACATGACTAATTGTACATTGCTACTAAAAATATCTGTAATAGTATGAATAGACAATTCTTTCATGAAAAATAGTTAATTTAGAACTTGATAGTAAATAATTCATGTTTCTGACACAGTTTTTATTTTCTGCTCTAGTAATGGTATCTCAAGTAGATTTGAACAGCATAAATGCTTTAATCATTAATGATTTTTTTTTCTTTTTTCTTTCTTTTTGCAATATTGGGGATTGAACCCAGGGCTGTTGTACACCCCAGCCTCTTTTATTTTTTATTTTGAAACAGGGTCTCACTAAGTTGCTGAGGGCTTCACTAAAGTGCTGAGGCTGGCTTTGAACCCTTTGTCCTCCTGTCTCAGCCTCCCAAATACTGAGATTACAAGCATACACAATGCCCAATCTTTTTTCTTTTCTTTCCTTTTACTTTAATATTTTTAATTTACTTTAATATTTTTCTTTCCTTTTACTTTAATATATGGTTTCTGAATACTATACTCTTTTCTTTCTGTCATCTTTGTTCCTTTTGAAATTTCTTCTACATTTTATCTAAACATGGAATTATTTTAATGTGCTTTCAATTCTTACAAATACATATATTACCAAATGTATAAAAGGAGATAGGAAGTACAAGAGAGGAATTAGCAAATGTTCCTGCTGGTTCAGCAGTTGAGTATTTAAAATGATTTGTGTGGCTCACTTTAATTTCTTTACTCTGCCTTACAAAGTTACAAAAGACAAGACCCTCCCTAAAGAAAAAGAGAACCTATAAAAAATGTTTCCAACATTGGAAATGACTAATGTTTACCCTCAAGTTTTCCATATAAAAGATTTTATTACTTCTACGGTGCCTTATGGTTTTTTCACATTTTGGATGAATATCTCCATCAAGTGTTATCTTGTGGATCCAACATACAGGTCCTTAAATAGTTTATTGCCACAGAAAGAAAAACATCATAAATCCAATTTGCAGTGTAATTTCAAAAGACAAATTAGCTTCCACCTCCTTATGTTTCAGGAAGGCGAGCATGGGCTGGATGAGCATAAGCTGCACATGTACCTCTCTGCCTTGCAGTCCTTGATCCCGTCTCTCTTTGCATTAGTGCTGCAGAACGCACCTTTCTCCAGCAAAGCCAAGCTTCACGGTGAAGCGCCACAGATAGAAGGTACCAAACTTCAATTCCGGAAGAGTGATACAGAATGTTAGCCGCTTACCTTCCCAAAGACTTGGTTTTTTCCCAACGGCTAAAAAAAATCACAACATGAGAGCATAATTAATAAAATGTATAGAACCTTGTGTTCCTAGATTGTATGGTATCTAAGGTAAATTTTATGACTTCATCTTTTATGGTTAAGCCTCAAGGTATTACTTTATAATATTGTTAACTTTCCATTCTTAATCCATGGTCTTTTCTAGCCTGTTAAGGAGCTGAAATAAATGTGTCCTTCCATGAGTAGATCTGTTTGGTTTTTGTTTTTTTTTTTTTTTTTTTTTTTTTTTTTTTTTTTTTTTTTTTTTTTTTTTTTTTTTTTTTTTTTTTTTTTTTTTTTTTTTTTTTTTTTTTTTTTTTTTTTTCGGTACTGGGGATTGAACTCAGGGGCGTTCTACCTCTGAGCTACACCCCCAGCCCTATTTTTTATTCTTTATTTTGAAACCGAGTCTCACTAAGTTGCGGAGTACTTCACTATGTAGCTGAGGCTGGCCGCGAACCCGGATCCTCCGGTCTCAGCCTCCCAAATGCTGGGATTACAAGCGTGCGCCACCACGCCCGGCTCATGAGTAGATCTGAATCAATGAAAAGAATCACTTAGCAATTGCTTGTCCAGTATTTGAAGCTTGTCATTGCCACTTTTGTTGTTTTTTCTTCCCTAGATGTTTCACTTTATGTTCAATAGGGGAAGGTAAATATAACTACTTTTTCCTGCTATGTCCTTGATAGAAAGGCATATAAGCATATGTGGCAGAATTTTTTTTTTTTTTCACGGAAGAAATACGACTTATTGACAGCAGAGGTCAGTATTTTCTTTTTTTGTGGTGCTGGGGATTGAACCCAGGGGCAGTCTACCTCTGAGCTACACCCCAAACCCTACTTTATTTTTTATTGTGAAACAGTCTCATCAGGTTGATGAGAGTCTCACTACTTGCTGAGGCTGTCCTCTAACCTGCGATCCTTCTGTCTCAACCTCCCAAGTACTGGGATTGCAGCCATGTGCCACCACGCCCGGCACACCTGACTATAAGTGAGTATTTCTTATCTCACTCCTGGGGAGTCAGTAAGTGACCTTTGATATGCGATTGACAACCCCACTACACAAAAGCCCCAGGATGAATGGCGATAGCCACGCTATTGCTCTGTGTACTTTTGAGGCTTTTTCGGTTTTGTGCAGTTACCAATGTCTCTTACTGGCTGCTGATAGACAAAGAATTATAACATTGAAAACATCAACATAATGTTTTCAGAATTCATTTCCTTTATGATCTTTGGGGTAGGAGGCAATGTGTTCTAGGCTGCATGAAACCACAGGATAAAATTGGCGTATACTATTTGAATGTCAGTTTTATTTGGAAAATTGAGAGTGGATGGGGTGGAATTCATTTAATATTTTATAGTGATAATATCAAAGATAATAAAAATGCAACCTTCTTAAGAAACAGATTTTGATGGCAAGACTTCATGAAGTGCACGCAGAGCTAGCCACTCTGAGTTCTGCTGCTTCGTACTTTAAGGACTTCCATCTGCTAGAGATTTTCCTCTTTCCAGTTCCCCTCTTCCTCTTTCTTGTTGGCTACATTAGTTTGCTACAGCTGTCCTAAGTGGATTAAGCAACATCAGTTGGAGGCTAGAATTCTGAGATTAAGGCATTGGCAAGTAGGCTCCTTCTGAAAACTATGAGGTAAAAGCTATTAGGTGCTTGGTAGGGTTAGTTTTTTTTTTTTTTTTTTTTTTAAACTAGCATTTTGCAGGCAATTTTTGGTGTGCTTTATAGGTGTATCATCACAGCCTCTGCCTTTATCTTCACATCTCATCCTCATGGTATACTTGTTTCTATGTCCAAATTTCATCGTTTTATAAAGACATCAGTCATATCCCATAAGGGTCTCAGCCTCCTCCATCAATGTGAGCTCATCTCTTCATAGAGGAGTAGCAGTGCTGCTTCCAAACATAAGCCTTGGGAGGGGGAACCCAGGTCAGCATATAATCCTTGCTATCATTTCTTCACATATTCAACAAATACTGTTATCAGTTCTTCATATACTTAACAAAAATTGGAGACAACAAATTGGAAGCTAGAATTTCTTTAAATTTCAAACATATTCCTTCTAATGTTTGTGTGGCATCCTTTTTTTAAAATCAGTGCATTGTAATCATACTTCCTGATGAAGTTCAGGGTGATAGAGGCATACATGCACAGTACCTATGGATCCCTCCCCCAGTTCCCACCCCACTCCCACTCCCTCCCCACCTTCCCCTGCTCAACACTGTGATTGGCTTTGATGTTTGTGTCTGGACATCATGTCCATTGAGGTGTCTCCCTCTTCAAGTCTTCCCCCTCCTGTCTCCCTCAGTTAGGGCCCTTCCTTCATTCCATTAAGTTTTCTCCTCCCCTGTCCGGAGTCCCTTCTTGTGACTCTTTTCATTATATCAAAAATCTTTTGTTTTCAGGGCTTATTGACTTAACTCTTTGATTTTTAACAGTAGCTATAGATGTTACTGTATCTTTATTAAGGTTGTAATGTGTTTATTATAAATGTAGATTCATTATATCCTCACTTAAGGGCTAGCCACCTATTCCTATATTTGCATATATATATAATTTTGAATATAATTTATTCTAAATGAAGTTTGTTTTCATAAAGGATAAATCACAAATATTATTATTAGCCATTTATTTCATAATGTTAAAAATATTTGTCAGACACTGTTTTAGACTCTTGGAAAACACTCATGAATAAAATAACATTCTCTTCCATCAGAGAGTTTATTTTCTGAGGGGAAAATACATCAAAGATTCATAGCAGCTGTTATTTTGCTGGATAATTGTGGTTATTTCATTGACAATAAAGTGCTAGTGTTTTGCTAGCCTATTAAAATGGTATTCTGGGAACCTCTCTGTATTATTATATGACAGGCACTCAATTTTTTTAAAAAAAAATCACAGTTAAATACAACAATATTTTGAGATCCTTGAACTGTTGTAATTTCTTATAATAACTAAGTTGCCACATAATTGCTCATTTCCAGTTATTGGTACACTTCTATTGGACTTAGCTTTAAGCCTTTGGATCCCACTCATTTTATAATAAATCTCAACACATCTGTTTTACTTTTAATTATTCCATTATTTTTAATAATGTATCGATATATTTGAAAAATAACATCCCTTCCATCAAAGTATAGCAGGTTGTGACCAAAACAACAGGACGCTGTTTGAAATTACATCAGATATACTTTGATATGATTAGAAATACTAAATATTCCTCACCATTAAAATCTGTTAAATTTTTTATTGGGATAGGGAGAAGTCAAGCAGAAACTTTTTAAATAGTGAAGAGTCCCCTATTACCTAAATTCCTATCTTTCTTCCTTCCATGATAGGATAGATAGCAGGGATAACCATTATCTATACTTAATGTATTGCTAATTTCCTGATGCAGCATAGGAATATAGTAACATCTTAATTTTGTCTTGGAGCAGTTTTAAATTAAGTACTAGTTCAAATTTTCACTTAGTAGCTATCCAAAAAGTATTTCTTTAATAACCTTGTATCTCATTACTATCTCTAGGATTATAGATTTCAGTATGTTTAAAGATTTTAAATATACTAATATATGTATATTAACTTTTATCTACATGACTTTAAAAGTAAGTTTTACCTCAAAACTTTCTAAGTATATAATTTTAGGGACTTGGTTATATGCAGTACCTTGAACTGTGTACTATAAATTATAACATTTTATATTAATTTACTGTTTGTCAAACTAAAAAAAGTTTAAAGCATTTAATGTTGGGAATTAAATACTAAAGAAATGTGTTCACTTCAACCTTTAGTGTATTTTATGACATTAGTATTTACTTTTAAGCAGTATTTTCCCTGTTCTTAACCTATTAGTTCCTTACTCCCTGAAGGAATATTTTATTTATTATTTCATTGACATAAATAGTATGGTGGAATTACTAATACTTTTACTTTTTAAATCCATGTTTTAAGCCGGGCATGGTGGTGGCACTTTTGTAATTTCAGTACTTGGGAGGCTGAGACAGGAGGATCGCAGGTTTGCGGCCAGCCTCAGCTACTTAGTGAGGTCCTCTGCAACTTAGTGAGACCCTGCTTCAAAATAAAGAATTAAAAATAGGGCGGGTTCGCGGCCAGCCTCAGCTACCTAGTGAGGCACTCCGCAACTTAGTGAGACCCTGTTTCAAAATAAAGAATAAAAAGTAGGGCTGGGGGTATAGCTCGGAGGTAGAATGCCCTTGAGTTCAATCCCCAGTACCGCAAAAAAAAAAAAAAAAAAAAAAAAAAAATAGGGCTAGGGGTGTAGCTTAGAGGTAGAAAGCCCCTGGGTTCAATCCCCAGTACTGCAAAAAGTAAATCCATGTTTTATCTAAGAGTCTTTGGGCAAATTTTAATTTAACCAAATGAAATTTTATTCTTCGTTAGCAAACATTCATTATAGTATTCACTTATTAAGTATATGGTTTTAACTCTTGAGATTTATTGGATTTGCTCATGTGACAAACCTTTTTCTAATAATGACTTGATTACTATATTTAACTTTATACTTAAAGTTTATAATAAGCTAATCAAATATCAGTGGAATTACTTTGTTTTCCTTTTAACAAAATAGCTAAGTTCCCAAAGTGCCATTTTCCATGTGATTTATTTTGTTTCTGTTGTTTACAGTGACTAGATTCCCTCGGCCGATGTCTCCTCTTCAAGATGTGTCTACGATTATTGGAAGTCGTGAGCAATTGGCAGTGCTACTACAACTTTATGATTACCAGCTGGAACATGAGGGTACAACAGGCTGGGAGAGTTTGCTATGGGTTGTCAATCAATTGTAAGTTGCATATCCATTTCACTTGCTATACCTAAATCAGGTCAGTGGGTGGTAGCTTATTTTTAGCCTTGGAACTGAGGGACAAAATAATGTAAAATGTTTTTTTAATAAAACTTGGCATCATCAATGGTAAACTTCTTAAGCGAGGAGAGTTACACCTCTGAATATGTAATTGCTTATCTGTGAAGAAACTGCCTCTGTTATGTCAAAAGAAGTGATCTGCTACCTTACTTGTCCAATATTGGTGATGGATTTTAAACTACATCCAGACTTCTCACTTTTAGATAAAAATGGATTCCATGTTAGCCAAGCCGTGAGTCTCATTTACTCTCTACTCAGAACTCTACCATTAATTCTTCCATATATTTTATGCCAAGCAGTTAAAATTTATCTTTTAAAAGTTTATGCAGTAGAATATAATCATTAGACCATTTTACAGGGACCCAAACAATGCCTTAGCTTTCAAAGAACAAAATAATAGAGCTTGTTAGATATGCATTGTTCCAGAAATTGGCAAGGAAACAGTAATTTATATGTATCCCCTGCCTATTTTTTTTCCTTTCATATTCAGGTTGCCACAACTTATAGAAATAGTTGGCAAAATTAATGTTACTTCAACTGCCTGTGTCCATGAATTCTCCAGATTTTTCTGGCGCCTTTGCCGGACATTTGGCAAAATTTTTACAAACACTAAGGTAAAAACTTGTATTCCATATTTTCTTATATGCAAGAGACATAGAAATGTGATATGTTAAAGCTATAGTAGTAAGCGCATGAGTTCTCCCCTTAAGTATCTTTTAATGGCTTAGAATATTATTATAGTAAAAGAACATTCTAGTTGGTAATATTCTTATCTTTACTGCTTCTCGGAAAATGATTTAACCTAAGCTTAGATGTAAGATTTAGTTACTGCAGATATCTCAGAGGTTTTCAGAATAGGAAGTATCAGCTAAGGAACTCAGCCCAGTCCTTGGAATATGCTTCTGGTACTTCAGTGTGTGCCATAGGTTCCAAAAGCAGCTGTTTGCCCAGCACACTTTGGTAAAAACCTGAAATGATGGTAGAACCGAAGCAGTTCAATTTAAATATGAAACTTGCTGTAGAAATACCACCTCTTAGGAATAGTATGGGCGCTGAGGATAAATATTATATATTGAAATACTGTTAAAAGTAAATTTGTCACATTAGCTTATATAGGTTACTTTTTTTAATTTTAGGTATTAAAAATTTGGAATGTCCTTAGATCTGAATTTCTTCTTTAATCCTATTAATCCCTTTGTCTTCATATTGTTTAGCTAATTGTTGAGTGATCTAATAAAAACATTTAAAAAGTGTAGTTGCTATAATCAAATGGTATTTAAAAGGTAAGCATTTTAAGTATATGTTATGCCTCTATTATAGCTCTATTTAACTTGGTGTAGCACTTTACTATTAAATATGCAATTATTGCTGTGATGACCCTAAATGAATGAAATTTCCTTTTTATTCCTTTTAAACATGACCAAATGCTTTTTTTTTCAATAAATCTAATTAAGTAATATCTACCTAAGTAAGCTTTTTATCATGTGGTTCAGTTTTTAGGAGGCAGTAGTTTTAAGTATTTAAAATCATTTGGGGGGTGAGGATGAAACTCAGTGGTAGAGTGCTTATGAACCATGTGTGAGGCCCTAGGTTCAATCCCTAGTACCTCAAAAAAATAAAATAAAATAAAATCTTGGGAATAATTTTAATTTAAGGAAAGAACGCAAAGGCCATTCAAGCCATTGATCTGAATAGACTTTTATCTTTAAAGATATATTTTTTGTTACTTTGTTGCCTGCAACCTAGCTCAGGGACCCTGCCTGGATCCTAACTGGCTGGATCTGGTGCTCACTTGCCTAAGAAATAAAAGATTGAAAAAAGGAAACGTGAATTGTATGTAGTTCGATCAAGCTGGGGAGAAGCTAGGTTGCTTCTCCTCCCACTGGCTGGGCTGGCAGGTTCCACAGAAGCAGTTAGAATTTATAAAAAACAAAAACCAGATGGCATACATATGTAGTTTTAGCTAGACTATGTTAGACAGAGAATGTGTCCCTGGCTCCTGGTTGGGGAAGCAGGTAGCTTTTATTCTAGTGTGAGGAAGTTCAGGAGCTCTCTGTTTCAACTTGATTATTTTATCTTAAGCCTCTTAATTAAGAATTAATACATATCTTAATAGTCTATAAAATAAATTAATAAATATCTTATAGTAATCCACTAAACTTGAGACTTTTTGGATCTTTTCTTTGGGTTGCTTAGGTAAAACCTCAGTTCCAAGAGATTTTAAGACTCTCTGAAGAAAACATTGGTAAGTTTGTTTCTTATTACTTTAAAAACAATTGAATCTCTTTATTCAGGAAAAAATGTTATATTCATCTATATCCAGTATATGTAAATTATATAAACCAGCAAGTACAATTGAAAGGGAATATTTTTATTATGGAGTTCATTCTGGTTTCTAGCCCTTGGTTGATTTTTTATGTAGATAGTTCTTATCTTAATGGTTTAAGTGGTCAAGAAAACTCTATTTTTTACTTTCCTCAAGGGGCAGCCAAAAAATGAGGCTTTTTGTTTGGGCGGAGGGATGTTTTAATAACTTTTTAAAGGGTTGCTGTTTAGAATGCCTAATTGTGGGTATTGAATATTTAAAATATCTATTAATTCTAGTGATAAATAAATGCAGAAAAATTTAAATATTTTGGAAACTAACAGCTTTTGGAATTGTTAACTGAATATTTAGTTGTTCAGATGGGAAGTCATTATTAATCCTTATATATACAGTCCAAATCTGTGAATACAGTTTATGCTTGTATTCCTAGCCTCAGATTGTCATATTCAACTGACACCAATACTCCTCCCAAGAAAAAGTTATTTTTAATCAAAAGAATCAACAAACCTCAATACTTAATATAAAAATGAGACTTCATTTGCTAAAATTCTTTTAGGACAATAGTTAAATGTCTTTTCAACTCAAATTTCCTCATGTATGACTCTGAAAATAATTTAAAGACATAAAAATAGGTATACAATAATAAAAGTATTTTAGGAACACTGAAGCAAACAAAGTAACAAATGAGAAGTAAATAAGAACTATTGGTGCTATAAATAACTAAGCTCATCTCTGGAACTTTTTGTGGAACTTATCTACAGGTACACTAAAAGAAAACCTCTTATTATAGAGTTGTCACAGGGCATTCACCTGAGATTATATACTTTTCCCTCTCTCCCTGTTTTACTTAGCCTGATTCCTCCTTTCTCCATGAAAAGGATCAGGGTGCTGTCTGGCTGAAAACCCTACTGTGGATTCAGTAGGTGTTCTGGAATTAGACTAGCACTGGAAACTAGGGAGAATCTGGGTGCCCATTTTTAGCTGAATACCTTTACATTTTACAGAATACTACAAATTGAATATATCACATTTTTATTATTAAGTTTCTCTTCTAGTAGAAAAGTTTATGCTAATGACCCTTCAAGAAACATCAAGTTGTACTTTACAACAACCAATAGAATTGTGTTTTGATCACAGTATTTTCCAAAGTAATGAAAATATTTGTAACCCTGTAAAGTGTTGTAACTTTAAATACAATAGCATGGTGACTTTTTTCTTTACATCTAAAACATACTCGGACTTTTAAAAATATTTTAATAATTTTAGATTCCTCAGCAGGAAATGGGGTCCTCACAAAAGCTACAGTCCCCATTTATGCAACAGGAGTCCTTACATGTTATATTCAGGTAAGGGAAAAATTCTCATTCTCCAATAAAAGTACTATCAGTTTAGAAAAGTATCTAACATTGTATCTTCTTAATATGAAGACATAATTATAAGTGAAAATGTGACCCAAAAGAAAAAATTATTTATTCATTTTATTTAAATAATTTATAGTATATCTGATAAGGCTCTATGAGTAAAAAAATCAATTGAATATCAATATGCTTTTTAATACTTTGTTAGTGTTAGATTTCACTTATTTAGCAGAGTTTCTTTTTGTTTCATGATAAATTTTTCATAAATAAATGTCAGAGCACCTGTGTTAGGTGGAGCAAACTGCAGAGTGCTGTAGAATAGTATACTCTATCATTGTTTTTAGCAAAGTACTTTTAATAATATTTTTAAAAATTTTTACTACATAATAAACTACCCTAAAACATAATGGCTTATAATAGTTATACACCATTTTATTTTCTTATGATTCTGCAGTCTGGGTGAAAAGGGGGTGCGGGGGGAGATGGAGAGGGAGAAGCTTTAATGGCCCTGCACAGAAAAGACACTTTCCCCACCATACCCCACCATGTCCCACCTCCAAACATGTGTTTACATGTGAGCCTCTTGTGGGGCATTCCAAACCATAAGAGCGGTGTCTCAGGTAGGATGGCTGGGTCCCACAATCCGTATAGTCACAGGACCTCTTTCCCCATGGCCCTGGAGCAGCAGAGAGCTGGGACTTATTACCCAGTGGCTCAAGGCTCCCCAGAGTGCTAGACAGATTTTGCTTCTACTGCAGTGTGTTGGTTAAATAAGGCTCAAGCCTAGCCCAGAGGAAGAGGGATAAGCCAGGGTGTGTATCAGGAGGTTGTTCAGTGGTTTTCAGCAGTGGAACAGACTGCCATGTTCTACTAGCCATTATTTTAAATAAATAGTATATAATGTATAATTTTTTAAGTGTGAGGCATTCCCCCTAATAAGTTAGAAATATGGACTCTTTGTAAAGCATTTTAAGGAGTTAGGATTTGAGAATGAAAAAAGAAACCCTTTTCAAAGGTTTCCTGAATTTTCACCCAATAATACCTAACTTCTTTTGCCCTTTGAATTGAAAGTGCATCAATTCATACTTACTGTACTCTTCTTCCAAAACAGATGTGAATCTTCTTACAGTATTAAAATATGGTTTTATAGTATCACACAATGCTCTGCAGTAGACGTTCCAGTTCTATTAAAGCAGCACAGTATTAAAAACCTTTCTACACAAGTTTCTAAGACTACCTCATAATACGGATACACACCAAATTTCTGTGTGTAAGATATTTTAAATTAAATAAAGTTAATAGGTCATCTGTATTATTCTTAAATTTATGGAGATGAATGATATTAAGGTAGATCCAGATGTGCATACAATCCTCTTTTCTCTCTGATTTTGGAGCCTATTCCAGCATAGGAACAAGCCTATTGGCAGTGTTTTCTCTCTTAACCTTGTACAGTTTTGCTAGTATTTTGATTTTGACCATAAAGAACATATTAAAGCATAATAAAGTACCAGGTAAAAATGTATGGCATAATATAATGACCCTCAGAGTAGATTTGCACAATAAATGACTAAGAACATGTCTTTTCAGTAATTATGATATCTAAAAATATTATTTATATTTCTAAAGTGATAAGAACTTTCAGCTTATTACAAAACATTTATCAAGTTGAGATAGTGATCATAGATTGCCAGTGTTAATTGTTTCAGAGAGCACATGTGAGCAGTTAATTCATTCTCACTGAACACATTTTTTTGTTAGGGTAAGCTACAATCCTGTTTACTTTAGTAAATAAATTATCTTGAATCAAAAAACATAAGTAATTTCACTTTGTTGAGATTTCAAAAATGAGAAAAATGAGTATAGTAAATTTTCAAGAATGAAAAGGTCTCATGCTCATTTAGAAATCTATTTTGTACCTCTTATTTCACTCAGGATTTTTTTTTTTTTTTTCAGACTTACAATTTGTTTTCCAAAGTTCTATCTACTCTGTTTGACATTTTTGGCAACTAAAAATGGGTGAAATCTCTCTTCCAACTTTGCTTTGCTGCTGTTTGTCATTGTCTACAACTTTCCATTTTACGTAGACTGGATAGACTGCCATGTTTTAAAACTGCTTTATCCTTCCCTTTTTCATATTAATCTTTATTTTTGCCAGTCTTTTATCTTGACCTCATTCAAAACTAACCTGTGTAAGAAAAAATGGTAGGTAGTGAGCCAGTCTTCCTTATGGATCTTT
Organism: Graphiurus murinus; assembly: GCA_004027655.1. NCBI lineage: Eukaryota > Metazoa > Chordata > Mammalia > Rodentia > Gliridae > Graphiurus > Graphiurus murinus. The sequence goes on from PVLC010002085.1 coordinate 15,415, forward strand.
AAGGACATAGGACGATGACATCCTATATCCTTAATGACAGCTGGGATTTAACTCATTATATATTTATTTCCTGATAGAAATGTCAGATTCCCTTTCCTTATAGATTCAGGTTAACTTAACATGCAAAGTATTTTTTAACTATCCTAACTTAGCACATTTGCTTTTTGTAACATATTTCTTAATAAAAAAAAAAAAGTATTTTCTGATTATGAGAGTGATAGTGGTTTCCTGAGGAAGGTTTGAAAAATACAAATTTAATTTTAATCAAGGGTTCAGCTATTACCTTTCAGAATATAATTCTAAGTCTAGATTTCAGCAACTGTGCAGTTTTTTACCACTAGGATATTACAAAGATAATTTCTCATAAATCAATTTTCTATTAGGAAGGTAGCTGTTGTAGTGGTTTCTATTTAACTGTATAGAACCAAAATCCATGGGAACTATAATTGGTAAAGTAAATTTTGAGAAAAGATTAAACCCTTTAATGTTCCAAATAGTACCACTCGATAAAACTTTCTGCAGTGTTGTAAATGATCTGTGTCTGAATTGTCCAACAAGGTCAGCACTCATCACATGTGGCTCTTTAAGGCTTGGAATTGTAGCTAATGCAGCTAAGGAACTGAATCTTTTATTTTACCTAATTTTTCATTTAAATTTTAATCTAAGTAATCACATGTAGCCAGTGGCTACCACACTAGATATCATATGTCTAAATCAAAGAATAAAGATAGTCCTTGTCCTTACAGGTTTTTATGATGATAGATATGTTTAATAAGTATCTTTAATTAAAATGGTTTTCTAATTAGAATACTTCCCCCCTTATTTGGTAACATTTTTTAGTTATAGGCAGGTAATTATGGCATTTAGTTCTACTCAATTGCTACAAAATTCATTATCGGTATTTTTCCTCTGTAGGAAGAAGACCGAAAACTGTTAGTTGGATTCTTAGAAGATGTGATGACCCTGCTTTCCCTATCTCATGCTCCTCTTGATAGCCTCAAAGCTTCTTTTGTGGAACTGGGGTAAAAATAGTAATAATAATAATACCTTATACTTTTTTAAAAGGCTTCTAAAAGAAAAAGATAAACAGTTCAAGAAACTAAGAATCAAACAAGGAAGGGAAGCCCCAGCCTGATGGTAATGGGAAGTCTGACTGTAATAATTTTAAAGCCAACCAAAGGAGCAACCATCCTGATTGGAGGACAGCAGAGGTTTTCAGAAAGAAGGGAGGGAAGGGCTATCATATGCTTCAACAGTTGGAGGAAACAACTAATACAAGGCTTATGAAAGAAGGGCATATGTTTTTAAATTGTATTTATACAGTACAAATTTTAAGTCTATACAATAATTCTCTTGAAGACTTAAAATGTTTTATTAGGAGGTTGTTTTTTGGATTTGCTAATTTAGACATTCTTAATATTTATAATCAATGCATTATAGTTTTAAATTGGAATAAAAGAGCTATATATTTTACTTGAAACAGTTGGAAAAAATAAAACCAAGAACAGCTTTGTAAACAATGTAGATTCACAGAACCAGAAAAGGAACCTCACTTGCAAGCCAGCTCTTTAGATGCCTGTTTTCCATTTTGTTTGATTTGCTTAGTCCTGCTCATAATCTCATTATCTCACTGCTGAAGTAGTTTTATCTCAGTCTTTACTGAGAACAAACTCTTGAATTTATTAATAATACTGTTTTACATTTGGATAGCCATTCATGTAGATGGTTTGAGTTGACTTGTTTGATACTAAAGCCAGGTGATATAAATAGGATGTGTATTGCTTCCTCAAATTTTATAGATGCAGACACCAAGATCTACCAGAGGTTATAACTTATCCATCTGATTCTTCTTAGTCCAGTTCTTCCCCTATTTTCTCATGCAGAAATTCTATTTTTCTTTATTTATAATTTTAGCTTTAATGCTATAGTTAAAATTCTGTCATTGGCACATGGTTAGAGAAACTAAAAGTGTGATTTCTGAATATGGTCTGTGGTTTTATAAGGTGATTTCCTTTTTAAAAGAATCTTAGCTGTAACCTGTTGAAATACAGTATAATTCTATATATTCTGCCAATATTTTTTGGCATTTTTATCTTAATATTTTTTATGCATAGTGTTTTTCAGTACATGAACAAGGCACTTTGACTCTCAACTTTAACTTGATTGTTTTTTTTTTTTTTTCCAGTGCAAATCCAGCCTACCACGAATTACTGTTAACTGTTTTGTGGTACGGTGTTGTCCATACCTCAGCACTTGTAAGGTGTACTGCTGCTAGAATGTTTGAGGTATGTCAGTGTCAACATGGGCTTCTTTTGTTTCCAGTTATAATGATGTTCTTTGTAAAAGGAGAATTTTCCTGAAGGCTTTGTATACCATATTATGTTTGTATGTATATTATGACATTTAACATTGTCTAGTTGTGTACTGTGTGATGGGGCAGAACTTTAGCTTTAACATATTTAAGAATGTTTTCTAGCCTTACTGGTTCCTTAAATGTTATTCTATTAACAGGCCCATTTCTCTAATTTGCTTTTAAACCTTATATAAATCATATATGTCTTTCTAGCTATACTTTTCTATGTATTGGGGTTAAATGACTACTGAAATAAACTAAAACAACACAAAGTATCTTTCATGTTTGTGCTCATCAGTAGCAAATGATGTCATAGTATAGTGTGCTCCTATATATATACCTGCATTTAGAATTTCATTTGAGCACTCAAGTTGGTTTAGTGTTTCTTGATGCTTTTGAGTCTTAATCATAAAGCCAGGGCTGCCTGGGTTCAGTTTCCATCTGTGCCACCCAGTAACCTTGTACTTGGGCATGTTTGAGCTTTTCCATACCTTAGTTTCCTCATCTACAAAATGAATATGGTAATAAAAAGTATCCATCTCAAAGAATTTTAATGCTTGTAAAGCCCTGAACACAATGTGTGGAACATAAGAGATTATAATAAATGTTAACTACATTATCATTTTTATCCATGGTGTTACTTCACATATTGTAGTATAGCGAATGTATACCAAAATGTCTTAACATATTTATTTCCATAAGAAGAATTGAGTAATACAAATTTTCCCTGGATTTCATAGTTTCTCCACAAGTAAGACAAATTTCAATTAAAAGGATAGGGTACTGCTAGAATTTTTAAATGCATAAAATAGATTAATGAAATCTAAAGAAAATTCTGTTGTTTTTAGGAAGTTGAAAATCCTCTGTTCATGTTACTCCTTCAGATATGACACATATTTAATCAAAAGTTGATAATGAAGAGCTCTTTGTCAAGGCAGAATCCAAAATAATAGTTTGGTTTATGTCTAGCCCAGGTTCCTTCTGGGTATAATCTTAATCATTCAGTCTGCTGAAAAGAGAGCATTACTGTGAAAGAAAAGTCTCTTCATTCTCATCTTCCCTCCAAAAGAAAATAGTCAGCCTGTTAAATGAAGAACCATTTCTTTAATATACTCTCTCCCTGGGGTTTTATTCTAAGATCATAAAAGCTATTTCTTTCTCTTAAACACCTGCTTTCTTAAATGTATGTATGCACCAGGCATTGTTGCGCGCACCTGTAATCCCAGTACTTGGAAGTAAGCCAGGAGGATTACAGGTCAAGGACAGCCTCAGCAAGTAGTGAGATTCTCATCAACCTAGTGAGACCCTGTTTCAGAATAAAAATTTAAAAATAGAGCTGGGGGTTTAGCTCAGGGGTACAATGCCCTCAAGTTCAATCCACAGTAACACACATACACACACACACACACACACACACACACACACACACACACACACCATTAAATAAATGCATGGGTAAAGCATACCATATAAATGAAAATAATTTAAATGACTAAACTGAGGCATCCCCCTCCGTTTTTATTTATTTGGTTTATCTTTTGTTTTCTGCTTTGTTTCTTATTTGTGGCTTTGTCTGGTTTGGTTTCTATGGTTGCTATCAGTGCTGGCCTGCAAACTCTACCTGCTCTTAAGAAGTTCTCAGTGTCCTTTCAGGTTGATTATGATTTTTTGAATCTAGTTTGAAGGACTATTTCAGTATTTTTCCAAATTTGAAAAAGCTTTACTGAGCATGTTGATAGAAGTTATCAATAGGAGAAATTAAAGTTCTTTTTTTTTTGTCAATGATTCTTATTTTAAGCAAAAGTATATCAAAAAATAAATATTGTTTAAAGATTTCTTTTAATATTAATGCTCTATACGTTAGAATTATTTCTGCTTCCCCTTTAAGTGAATTAATTCAAAATGAAAACAAAAAATAAAACACTTAAAATAACTTTTTTTAAAAACTGAGTTCAAAAAACTTTTGAAGAAAGTGAGAAATGGAGCCTCATGAAGTACTTACTGAAATTGAACACCAGATTTGTCACTCAGTTCAGGACAAAATCAGTTAGTTGTTATCATTGTTAAAGAGGTCATATCTTACTTTTGAATTAGCAAACTAACAAAATTATTTTATAAAGGGAATTTATTGTGTTATTCCTAGTGTGACATAGATTACTGAAAAGATCCAGAAAAGAACTTCATATAACATCATATAATTAAGCTTGAAACATTATAGTACAATTTAAAGAAGGCATGGACATTAAGTCAGATAAGGTCAAGTTCATTTTCTAGCTCCACTACTAATTGGCTCTAAAACCCTGGACAAGTTTCTTCTCTAAACCTCACTTTATTTATATGCTAAAATACTAATAATATTTGAACTCACCCTATCAGATGTGAAGGCCAAATGATATATGATGTGTAAAGTGTATAATAATTGATAGCTTTTATAAAATAATTGAGAGATCAGTTGGTAAATGCTAACAGATTATTGCAAAATTAAGTATATTCACATAAAGCGAGATATATGAAGGAATATCAGCATATGCACATAATTCTTATTACTAAAAATTCTGTGGCATCTTGATCTTCTGTGAAAACTAGTTCCATTACTCAGTATACAGACTAATCAGCACTTGGGATTAATTTGTGCTTATGTTCTGAAGTTGAGCAGAGGATCAAATTTCTGTGTTAAGTTCAAAACAGTAATCTTTATGAAAACCAAGTGCACACTGCTCAATATCGTCCTCTTGTTTTGCAAATTACTGTTGCCCAATAAATAAATTGTCTTTGTGATTAGATTATAGAGATTGATTCTGATCATCCTATATGTTTTAAATTTTATTTGAACTTTTAGAGAAATATAAAACAACTGTTTAGAGGTTAACTGCCAAATTTTTTTAAGTTAAATAATTTTTCTAATATATCATAAATTCTATGTTGATATAGCCATAATAATTCTCATTTCTTGAATATATATTCTTTATCATGCATAATATTTAAGTATATTATGTGCAAATTAATAGTACTGTGTGGTCCTTTGAGTTAAATGATAGTATCGCCGTTTTCAGATGAGAAAACTGAGTTTTGAGAGATTATATAATATATCTAACACATGGCTAAGAAGTGGAGAACTGGAGTCTGAACCCAGAGCTGATTCCTAAGTGTAATACTCTATGAGTATTATGTTGTATCATATCCCTCTACCTCAAAAGGGAATACTATGTGACTTAAATGGTTGGGAACTTTCCTATGTGTTTTTTAAATTCACCTGCTATAGAATAATCATAAGCAGTTTAGTGGTGGTTGCTAGCCGTTTCGATTTAAAAACAGTCCAGTTTGTACCTTGTTGGTCATAAAATTCACCATTTACTTTGATAATTGTAGAATCCTCTTTTTAGCTTCTTTAAAAAAAAAAATCTTTTACATTGCAGTTAATTGAATATAGAAATAGAAATTGCATAGACTCTTTGACCAAAAGTACAAACTGCCATTGAACGGGTGATGAAATCTCTTTCTGTGGACTGCTAGGCTGTTTAAGCTTTATTTTCCTCCTAAGCATTCTCTGCCTTTGTAAAGCGCTCTAGTAGTAATGTTTGCTTAGCTTCTAATTTTGGTTTTGCTTTTGTGTTTTCTCTTTTTCTTGGTTGTTCCTTTCTTCTTCCCGTGGCCCACTGTGTTTGCCCTTTCCGTGCATCACCTGTGAATACCCCCTGTGCTGACCAATCAGCTGTTGGTGAAGGGGGTGAATGAAACTCTGGTAGCTCAGAGGGTGGTTCCTGCTCTCATTACTCTCTCCAGTGACCCTGAAATGTAAGTGTCATCCCTGCCTTTTACATTCGGCATTCCTTTCAAAATGTGCCTGTCAGGAAATAACCATCAGCTCTTAAATTCCTCGAAGAATCTTTTAAATATAATAATAATGGATTTTGCTTATTGGATTCTTAAACTTTATCAGGTTACTGTTCATATGTTAGATTGTTGTTGTTTAAGTCAACCCTCACAGCAATTTTGAGGCCATATATTTTAGGAAAAATATATATATTACAAAGCCCAAAGCACGCTGATGGACTATTTCTTCCAAGGCAAGAAAGGATGCTCTGCTAATACCACTAACAGGTTGTTACCAGGAAGTGTAGTGGCATGAACCAAAGGCTTAACATTTTTAATGTCTCACTGTGGGTGACTAAACCAAGAAAGGCCAATGAGTCTGCCTGCCCATCCTCAGTCACAGCTAACCCAGTTCTCGTTCCATTTTACCAAACCATTTTTTATTGCATGTTGACTGGTTTACAGCTGACTCTTCGAGGCATGAGCGAAGCGTTAGTTGACAAGCGGGTTGCTCCGGCCCTTGTTACCTTGTCCAGTGATCCTGAATTGTGAGTTTCACAGACTGCGACCTTAAGTTATCCTGCCTGTCTTTTTGAGCATTCTTCTTGGTCTGCTTTTTTTAAATTTAATTTGTCATTGCTAGAGACTAATACAGCATTTTTATCTACTGTGATACACATTTTAAATACTGCTCTTTTTTTTTAATCTCAGAGAAAGTTTTAGTTTCTTTCTTTTTTCATTTCTAACAGCTCTGTCAGGATTGCCACAATTCCAGCCTTTGGCACTATTATGGAAACGGTTATTCAAAGAGAGGTAGGAAATACCTGAAATTTACTTTTATCTGAATATTGTTGGGGTGATGATGACACATTACCATACTTGTACCCAGTGGTAAGGGGAGGGAACATTGTACCTTTCGTGTTATTTCTTAATTAGCTATGGCCAGAGGAGCATCTCCTATTTGAAAGCATGATAGCCTAACTTAATAATAGTAGATTTTAATATCCTAAAAAATTAGACCATGTTCCCTATCTCTAGTCTTCTCAACTAATTAATTAGTAGGCACACCTTAGATTTTATTTCAAGCCAAACTGGATATTGCAGTTTTGAATGGATGATCTTTCAAATCGAGTCTAGTTCCAAAGCCTTCTATTATCCAGTAGACTTCTAGCCAAAGTATGTAAATTCCTCACAGCCAGTTTGCAGGAATTTGAAGACTGTTTCACCAGATGACATCAGGGACATGAATCTGTTTTACAAATGAAGGAAAGAGGGCATCTGCATTCTGATAACTAGGCCATTGAAGCTAAGCTGTGTAAGTTATCTAGTAAACCGGCATCATCAGGTTACAGTGTATATTATATCACTAGGCAAACCCTGTCTTGTGTGCTTGAAGAGATTACAGAGGTCTTCCTCTCTAACAGTGTATTTTGATTCTGAAACTGATTTCATTTCAAATTTGCAGGTTCTATCTGCAACATTAACTCTTAAGACACTTCTCAAAAATTAGTATCAGATTTTTTTTCTTTGTTATCATATTGGACATGACCCTCTACATATGGAAAACCCTGTTGGTTAGAAAATAAACCATTTGTGGACATATTACCTAGTCACTAAATGGAGACTGCTGTTTCCTATTTTATAGACATTTTACCCAAAAAAGAAAAATTTCAACAAAACTCCTTTCTCATAAAGATTTGTATTATAAAAATTAGGTGATTTTATTATAGAAAGATTTTTTTCTTTTCTTTTTTTTAACATATATTTCACTAGTAAGGCAACAGAAAAAAAAAGGCACATTATTCTGCAATGCTTGCAGTCTTGGCAGAATTTCAACATGTTCTTAAATCCTAAAATAAAAATGTCTCTTAGGGAAATGTGAGTAAGATATAAGTCACTGATGACTCATTGCTTTCAGAAGGTGAATAATTGGGTAACTCACACTTTGTTTTAAGAATTATAATTTAGATACAAAATCATCCTAAATTTACCTCCTTCTAAATACTGAACTTTTTTTTCCTTTTGTTTTTAATTTGTCAGGGCAATGTTTGTATTTTAGAAATAAATTAAGAATTAACAAGCATAAACAAAAATGGAAATGCTTTCCTGAGCACATTAGTACTTCGTTTATTACAAATTTCTACTGTGGGTTATAAATTGTTAGACTCAACTGCTGCAAGCTATGTTTAATGTGTGTATCTTTCACTTTAACAACACTGTTCAGTTTTTAATATTCTATAAAATGACAATATAATATCCCATTTTAAGCTGCTGGAAAGAGTGAAAATGCAGTTGGCTTCTTTCCTGGAAGATCCGCAGTATCAAGACCAGCATTCTTTGCATACAGAGATCATAAAAACATTTGGTAGAGTGGGGCCTAACGCAGAACCCAGGTTCCGAGATGAGTGTAAGTCACACTTTTCTACCTTTTTTTATGAATTGTAAGGTCAAAGCCAGAAGCTTCTCTGAGCCTTTTTCATGTGTTAAAACCTTGCCTATACTTTTATCTTTTGTGTACTAAAGCTGAACTTGAAACAAGTTATTTATTTTCAATTGATCAGTATTTTTTTTGTGAATAGTTTCCTATACCATATACTGGTTGCTATGAAACATACTTCATGTTACTTTAGAAGTATTTCTTAATAGCTACTAATTACAAAATACTATGCTGCCTTATATTTATGGAAAGTATTCTTTTTTATTGGGGGGGGGGGTTGCTAGGGATTCAGCACAGGGACATTCTACCTCCAAGCTACACCCCTTATCCCTTTTTAAGTTTGAAACGAGGTTTTGCTAAATTGCCGAGAATGTTGCTAAGTTATTGAGGCTGGCCTCAAACCCGTGATCCTCCTGTCTCAGCCTCCCAAGGCATGTGCCACCACACCCAGCAGTTTTTTTTTTTATTATTTTATTCTTAAGGAAATCTTGTGTGTTTCCAAACATGTTCTTATGAAAAATATGAATTTCTCCCACTTAGCATGCCATCAGCATGGCCCTCCAGTTTGTTTTAATGCTCAGCTTATTGCTGTGCTAAATGAGCCACGTGATTATCCAGTAACACATTTTCTCTAGTTTCTGTATTACCTCTTTTGTACTATGGGCCTCAACCTTAATGACAACAATTTTTTGGGTAGCATAGGTACATCTAGAAATTAGCACTGCAAAAGCATGTGAATTATTGCTGCTGTAACGCGGCCCTCTTAGTTTTAGCAGTTTGACGTGCTTTGGAGAAGGACCACAGGTTCCACCATTTAAGTCAGTTTGGTTTGCAGTACAAACTTGGATCCTCGAGCAAACTAATCATTATCTTTCCAGCCTGATATTATTTCTTACTATTTTTAAGATAAGAATCCTTGATAAAAATATTAAGTCAGTATTTGGACTTGGACGTCCAAAGGATCTGTTGCAGGCATAGGCAGGTACCAGCAGACAAGTCATAAGGTTCACTGAGCAAGTGTCTTTATAGTTAATCAACCAGCAGAAAAGGGTTGGTATTTTAGTTTTAGCCATAGGTATAGTCCCACATATAGTGACTTCAGATTGACAGATGATTCAGTAGGAGCTCTGAAGATGCTTTGACATCACTGAGGCTCAAATTGCTTCAAGGCAGAGAGAATGATGGCTTCTTAAGGAATAGGCCAGATAGTTCTAGGTCTTTGGCTTGTGCCATGTTGTTAAGTAAAAACCTCACTAGAGCATGGTCCAGCCTTTTAATGTACATTGAAAAGGAAGACTTAATGATATCCTAGGAAGAATCTATCTGAATTCCCATAAATGTTTGTTATGTCTTTGGGAGGCTTTACTACAGTTATTTTTCAAAGCAGATACAGTGTCTAATGTCTTAACGTCTCTAGAATTTTCAAAAACTTTTAAAAATAATCATACTACTCTACTTAACAGTTTTACTTATAGAGTACATGCTTACCTAATAAATTTGTAGGAGTTGCATAACAGAGAAGAAAGGAATTTTAGAAATTCCACTGCTTAAATAGATCTAATAAACCATTATTGCTGATACCTCCTACAACTTACTGTATACCTACAAATATGTTTAGACAATCTTTCACATTCTGGTATATCCAGTCTTTTTTCTTTTTTCTTAAGATAAAAATTCTTTTTTTTTTTTTTTCACTTACTTTCCAGCCAAGTAGCTTACTTTTTGCTTTAAAGCTTTCTCTTGAGGAATTTTATGTCATATATGTTAATAAGATTAATGGTAAAGTAGAAAAATGCTATATTTTTATCTATCTGTATATAGACAATTCCTTTTGAGAGTAGAGGAAGGACAGAGAATTTTGAAGTGCTAATGTCTTCCTTGGAAAGCAGCTTTTTGGGGTACTCAATTTGTCCCTCTATTTCTTAAGTAATAAAGGACATTAGTTCTCTCATTAGTCCTTGCACGAGACCTTTAGTCTTGACTTTATTTTAAGGACCAGTTGTTTTGTCTGGAATACTATGAAGTTGGTTGTTGTTTTCAACTATTTTACTTTCTAAGACTCTGAAAATCTACAGTCATATATTGGAGATTTTCTAAAGGGTCAGTTTCCCATTTCAGATTAGTTTCTAAGTTCCTTATTTCAGGTCTGAGCATATTTATTTTTAAAAGAAGAAAAGATTCCTTCTACTTTGATTGTTAGATCTACCCCAGAATTGTTTTGAAAGTTTTCTGAAATCTAGTTTTATGAATTTTCCTATTGATTTATCTTTGTTTGCAGTTTTAAATCTTTGTCCAGTTTGCCCTGAAGTAAAATGTTTTTATAGTGGCCTTATATTGAGTCTTTCCTGTTTTTCCCCCCTGAAGGTCAGTTTTAGAATTATGCTTACCTGGCAGGGCATGGTGACACACGCTTGTAATCTCAGTACTTGGGAGGCTGAGACTGGAGGATCTGGGTTCTCGGCCAGCCTCAGCTGCTTAGTGAGGTTCTCTGCAACTTAGTGAGACCCTGTTTCAAAATAAAGAATAAAAAAATAAGGCTGGGGTGTATCTCGGAATGCCTTTGGATTCAATTCCCAGTACTGCAAAAAAAAATTATGCTCACCTAGGTTATTAAATCTTCTCTTAGTCTTTAATATCCTACTGTGCTTAACCATTTAAATCCATCTGATGGGTTAAAGTTAAGCTAACTAGTTAGTACAGATGTGGTAGCCCAGAATACTGCATACATAATGAAATCTTAGATCCTGTAGTACTTTTCTTTCTTCTTAAAAATTAGGAAGATCCTCACTTCATGGGATTTACCTACCTCTAGTCCAGCATATAAATTAATTTCTATAGATTTATCTTTTAGTCAAGCAGTTGTAAAGGGGTATTATACAGTGTAGTTGTTGCTTCTGAGAAAAACTGAGGAAAGGTCAGAAACTTAAGAGCAATAAAGGGGCCATGCATGAATAGATCAAAGTACGGAGAAGGTAAGTTTCAGAAGGTTTGGGCAGAAATGAACTGAAGTCTTTGGGAGAAAGTAGGCCATTTCTCCAAAGAACCTTGGTTTTAGTAAGAAGTGGTATTCAGAAAATACAGTCTTAAACAGAAGGTTTACCCACTGCTACTGTATTTGTTATTATTCCTTCAGCCATTGTTTTTATTGTAGCAGTAGATTTTCAATATTTTTAAAATTTTATATTGTTCTTTGAAGGTATTAAACCCTCAAAATTTGAAAACTCAGACACTAATGCTACTTTACATTGATCTTTCCTGAGAATGTTAGAAACTAAAGATAGTAATAATATTACAAGTGAGTGAAATAATTTATTATTAAAAAAGATTATTTAAGTGTGTTATTGATTTTTAATAACAATGATAATATTCTTACAAAAAAACTTTTAGTAAGGACAAATAAGATATAGGTTGTTTATACATGTTTATTTGCTTTTCATTTTTCAAATTAGGAAATTGAATTACAGTGAGGTCAAGTGCCAGTAATAGTGCCAGTACTATATAATCTTGTTTCTCCCAAATCTCAGATCACTTTTTCATTTGAAAAACGTGCTTATTCCTAGTAAGAAAGAAGCATAGGATGCGGGCAATCTTTTGAAAGTACCTAGCATTAAAATGAAATTTTATAAATTAAGATGATAACTTTTATAAAGTATGATGTGTTTATACTCATATGGGATAAAATATAACAATTTCTTTTTTTCTTTTTCAGTCGTTATACCACATTTGCATAAGTTAGCCTTGGTGAACAACTTACAAATCGTGGATTCTAAAAGACTAGATATCGCTACCCATCTTTTTGAAGCCTACAGTGCACTTTCCTGTTGTTGTATCCTTGTTTTATTAAAGCGCATCTACGTTTATATAACAGTCTTACAAGTTGTGACAGATCGAAAAGTAGAACTTTTTTCTTTAACTCACACTAGTTTGTACAAAATTTCAATTTTGATTTGACATGCCCTACTTCTTATAGCCATCTCATAATCTTAAAAGATAATTTTAAATCCTCTGTTTTTATGTTCTGTGATTTTGAAAATGTTGTTTCTTAACCTGAAGTTTTAACCTGCTATATAACTGAGCAAAAAATGACAAGCAGAATGTGTTATAGTTGAAACTTCCATTAATCAAAAGGAAGCCTGGTATATGTTCTGCTGGCATTTAGATTTTTCAATGACTGTTTAACTTATTACCGCCTGGAATACTATGAACTTCTGTTAGAGAGATACCACTCACTGGAAAAGTACAGGGAGAAGACAGATCATCTAAGCCCAATATATCAACCACCATATTGTAAATGATTAAGGCCTGACAACATCAGTGACTTCTTCTGTTGTTTATATTAAAAGCAAAACTGCAACTGGAACAAAGAACTTTAGGCATCCTGTTAAATATTCTCTTTGCTATCCTGTGCCTAGTAAAATAAAATAGAAGAAAGTAAAGATAGGCAAAGTGAATACCAACTTCTCGCCTCTCTTGTTCAAAAGCAAAAGAGTTCAAAACAGTAAATAAGATATTGAAAAGAGAGTGAAAAGCTGAATACTCAAATAGAATAAAAGTGCATGCTCAACAACAGAATCAGAATTATGATTATAGGAGATAAAATTGTAGTACAAGTTCCTAGTGACTCATAGGAAAAATAGAGAAGAAATAAAATATTTCAGGATTATCAATTATGGTTCCACATTCTTATACACCAATTTGAAGTCATAATCAAAGTGAATGGGTAATTTTAAGTAAGACAAATATGTTCTGAAATACCATGGACACTGCTGGCACCAGAGTTTTGACTGAGTTGTACTAAGGGTAGTTATTTTTGTTCCGAATAAAACTTAAAATTTGAAAAGTAAACCTATCTATTAAGGAGATATGTGTCCATTTGATAATATTAAATATTTTTAAAGTTAGATGCATTGTTGTATGCATTTTATTTGGGGAATCTACCACAAATAACCTAATCATGTAGATGATATAAACCATGTCTTTGTAATAAAGGTTAAAAAGTAGGCAGATATACCATTATTTTAATTTTTTTTTTTTTTTTTTTTTTTTTTTTTTTGTGTGTGTGGTACTGGGGATTCTACTTCCAAGCTACACGCCCAGTCCTATTTTTTTTTTTTTATTCTTTATTTTGAAACAGAGTCTTGTTAAGTTGCAGAGGGTTAAGTAGCTAAGGCTGGCTGCAAACCTGCAATCCTCCTGCCTCAGCCTCCCAAGTACTAGGATTACAAGCATGCACCACCACATCTGAACTTACTATCATTCCTGACTTATCTTGTTGGCTTTTTCAACTTAGGGAAGATAGAGGAAGCAAAAAGAGGAACTACTATTCTGAACTAGCAAGGAAGCATTCTTTAATAATGGAGAAGTGGCAGGACCCTGGCAAGAAAGCACCAATGGCCTGTCAGAAAGAAAACATTGGGATGTGTATTAGACTTTGTGAAACTAAAGTTCAAAAACTTAAGCAAGAAGTCATATAATCCTACATAGCAAAGAGTTTCTAAAGGGATATGCCTCAGGAAAATGGAAAAGTCCAAATATATATATATAATTTTAGCTCTGTACAACCAAGTTTTCTAAGTGGGAAAGGCAGTGTTTTCTGAAGAGCATAGAAATCTATACAGAAAAATACTATTGTGCATTTCAATACACATGGATTGTGCCTGGAGTAAAAACAATAAAAAGTCTTTTTGCCAATATGATAAGGGAAACCATCTTAAGAGTAATCCCTGTTCAGGTACTAAATTTGTCAGCTCCGTAAGCATCAGAACTTGTACTTGAGTCAACCCAGTGATGTGGCTCTAATAAAATCACACTGCCCAAGTTGTGCTGTCCCACTACATTCTGAGCCAATTAGAACATCAGTATTCCTTTTATCACTGACATACTTTAATAGGGACATAGAAAAATGTTAAGTATGTAACATTTAGTATAAAAATAGTGTCAGGTCTAGGAAAAGTTTGAAGGAATTTACAAATGTTAACCTGGAGAAGAGACAGCTTAGGGATGAAAAGATAATTTGACATTGTTCTAAGGGTGCTTATATAGAAGGAAGGAAAATTACCATGTACCTAAGGACCAAGCTAACGCTAACAAGCAGAGGCTACAGAGAGGCAAATCTTGCTTTTTAGAAAAACTTTCTAGTTGGGCTTTCTAAAGTTGCAATGATATCTCTTATGAAACTCTAAAGATCCTGTCACTGTTAGCAGTCAGTGGCCTTCTAACCATCATTCACCCATGAGGTAGAGGCAATTTCTAATATTAGAGAGGACTAGATGGCCCTTGAAAGGTGGTGTGATTCTGTGGGGAAAACAGAGGCCCAACCCAGAGGAGAGAGGAGGAAGAGGAAGAGAATAACCTCTATGTTCTAATTCAGCCATTTCAAGCTTTTAAATCCATGCCCATATTTCTATAGATCACACTCTTTACTATTCCAAAGGTCACTCACAGTTATATCTGGTGGTACTTTCCCCATATCTAGGGAAAAAAAAAACACCTACATAATCATTAAATTGCAGCACCCTGTACATCTGTAATTTTAGTGCCTACTGAGTTTATAAGTTACTCATTACAGGAGCTTCAATTTTTATTTCAAACTATATTTTAAGGAAGTATTTTATATTACACTGATTTTTTTCTTAATAAAAGTTAATTATTTTTTTTCAAGAAGACTAAGAAAGACATCTTTAAAGGAACTTATTTACTGGCATTTTTCGCTTCAACATGGTATAATTTTTTAAAGGAACTTGGAAGACAGCTAGAATAAGATGAAAATGTGCTAGAATTGGTATGAATGAACAAGGTTCTTTTCTCTCTTTTTCTTTTTTTTTTTTTTTTTTTTGGATAATGGTGGTGGTACTGAGGATTGAACCCAGGGGCATTCTGCCTCTGTGCTACACCCTAGCCTTATTTTTTATTTTGAAACAAGGTCTCACTAAGTTGTTGAGGCTGGCTTTGAACCTGCTATCTTCCTGTCTCAGCCTCCCAAGTAGTGGGATTACAAGTGTGCACCACCACACCCAGCCAAGGGTACTTTTCTTGAGAAATGCATCTGTTTTCCTGATTCCTTTGAGTGTCAAGATAACTAACTAAAGCCGGGCTGTAATCCCAGCATTCGGGAGGCTGAGACCGGAGGATCCGGGTTCGCGGCCAGCCTCAGCTACCTAGTGAGGCACTCTGCAACTTAGTGAGACCCTGTTTCAAAATAAAGAGTAAAAAATAGGGCTGGGGGTGTAGCTCAAAGGTAGAACGCCTCTGAGTTCAATCCCCAGTACCGCAAAAAAAAAAAAAAAAAAAGATAACTAAAACTCAAAGATGACCAGGAACTATAAGAAATACTGAACTTACTACAGGAAAAGCTCAGTTATCCAATTCAAGCAGGGCCAATAGGGAAGATCAGTTTAACAGGATTAAAATATGAAACAAAGAAGTGGCAAAAACCTTTGATGACTTGTTTTATCTTAAAATATATAGATATATTTTCCTTTATCAAATGTTTGATGTGAAGCATTGGTTTTGTGTGAGTCTGCTGATTATAGTTAGCACATTCTTTCTTTCTCAGATCAGTGACATCCATAATGCAGCTTTCTATGATTTTTCGGGTTAAGATTCTTTAAATAGGATCCAAAAACATTTCTGAGTATAGAATTTTTTTAGATTTTATATTTTCCCAATTTTTAGTTGTCTTACACATAAATAATTAAAAAGCAACATTTTAAGCAATTTACCTCTATTTTTTCCAAAACTTTCAACTTAGTTTTCACAGAAACATTAATATTCTTACATTTCATATTTATTTCATACTTATTTAGACATCTGGTTAGCTTGCATGACTTAATATTCATGCTTATTATTTTATATAGTTACATACATTGTAGTTGAATTATGGAATGTTACATGATGAATACCACTGACATAAATGGACTTATGAGCATAAACACAGTTGATTCTTGATTAGTAATTTACTCCAAATAAAGTTCCGTGAATGAACCTATTTACTGAGTGTCGGCATGCCCTAGGCATCACTTGAGAGCATTTCTTCTTCACGTGTGACCTCTGCTTGTCCTGTTGGATGTGCCAGTTTGCCTTTTATTTTTAATTTCCTTAGCTACCTTTTCTCAAGTCATTTCAGAGGACTTAATGGTAAATCACTTCTTACCTGGCCTCAGATGTTTACGTACTGACATGGAACATCTCTCCCCGGAGCACGAGGTGAGCCATCGTGATGATCAGTGCCATCTTCATGTCTTTACTCTCTCCTGTACAGGTGTTTAAGTCCTGCTGAATGTTATTTTATGGATTTACTTACAAGTTGTGATATTTCAGCCACTTCTTTTAACATCTTGGAGCCTCTGTTTAATTCTCTAAAATAAGGATGGCACACTCTCCTCCACTTTATATAAGAATTTAGTGATGTATGTGAAATGTTTGTTAGCTCTTAAGTGTTCTTAATCTCTGACCATCAACTTTCCCAGAAGCACAGTTTCTATTTTTTGTATCCATTTTCTCATAACTTTCATTCCATTCTATTTGTCTTTGGCTTCTTTTCTTTTCATTTATTCTCTATATCTTCAAGCTGTTTTTCTGCTCACTCTTTGTTATATTGTTTAACTTTTCTCTCCTAAATAAAACAAAAACTTCCCTTCATCCTTCCCCAAATCTCTTTATCCTCAGTAGTCTATACCTACTCTTTCAACTTGCCTGCTATCACATCAAATCCTTAATTCAGCCTCTTTCCAGTGTCTAAAACACTCCTTTACTCCTTTCAAGTTTTTGCTTCAGTGGCATCTTGTCCACGAAGCCTGCCCTGAGCACCTTCCTGTAAGTTACATTCTCTGCCTTGGTCTTCCTGATACACCTTATCTTATTCAGTGTTTCCCCCCCCCCCAAGGTCCTAGGACATTCTAATAGATAATTTGTTGTGTTTGTGCATGCATATTTATTGTATATCTTCCTTATAAGAATATAATCTCCACAAGGAAGGGATGTCTGTTTTATTTTCTCTATCTAAAAAAAGTACCTGGCGCATAATAGGTAATCAGTAAATATTTGTTCAGTGACCTCCATATCCAAAACATGAGCTAAGAATATTGGAAAGAGCTGGTCAAATTCTGGTGTGGTTGCCAGCGACCAGAGCAGCTTAAATCCCCTACACTTTCTGTCATGCAGCCTCCCCACAAGAATGATGTTAAGTAACAGACACCTTCATGTTACCAATTATATTTGAGTAGCCACAGAGCTGTACCTCTTGACTTTAGACACTAAAATAGAACATCTTGGTTTTTGCAACCTGGAGAAGGTAAAGGGTATATAGAACAGCTTTTGCCTGGAAAATATGTATGTGCTATGGTATATGTATATGTCAAATGCATAGATGTAAATAAATTTTATTTTTAACATTAAATGGAGAGAAGACTAAGAATGGGAACCAGATTTAGAAAGAAACCTAATGAAAATCAAAATAAGTTATTAAATTATATGATTGTGATTTGGGGGTAGGGAATGCTGGGGATTACCCCGGGCTTCACACATGCTAAAGACACACTCTACCACTGAGCCAGACCACCAGCCCCCAGATTGAGATCTTTTACAACTATTTCTGTACCTCAGCTAGCAAACTAATATATGAATCCTTTAACAAAGTATCTGCCAAAACTTAATTTGTGTGTGTGTGTGTGTGTGTGTGTGTGTGTTTACTGAGGATTGAACCCAGGGGCATTCAACCTTCAAGCTATACCTCCAACCCTATTTTATTTTTCATTTTGAAACAGGGATCTCACTAAATTGATGACAGTCTCACTACTTGCAGCCTCACAAGTACTGGGATTACAGGCGAGCACCACCATGCCTGGCCAAACTTTAAATTTTTAACTAATATATGAGTTTATGGGAATACTAAAAATTTAATTTGAGGTTTTAACCTCAATTTAAACCACAGTACTTCACCATGTAAACTGAATTTCACTTAAGTGATTTTTTTAATTAAAATTTTGAGGTCATTTTAATTTCATAGTAGTTCTTGAAACAACATGAATACCAGTTTACCCAAATGATAATACCATCTTGAAAGACTGTAGCACAACCAGGATATTGACACTGATACAGTCAAGGTACAGTGCGTTTCCATCCATTAACGGATCCGTCGTGTTGAGCTTTTATAGCCACAACTCCTGCTCCCCTGTGTGGACCCCTGTCCCTCATTTCTGCTGTTTTATCATGTCAAGAAAGTGATGTAAATGGAATCGTATAGAATGCAACCTTTTGGTCTTGGCTTTTTTTTTCAATAAGAATAATTTTCTAAAGATTTACATAGGTCATTGTACGTCTGAAAAGTTTTGTCCATTTTTATTGCTGTCATTCCATGGCATGAATACTCTACTGTTTAACCATTCACTTGTGGAAGGACATCTGCTTGTTGACAGTTATTTATTATTATGAATAAATTAGTTACAAGTATTCGTGTATAATTATTGATATGCAATGAAACCTAATTAAATGGATATTTCTAGGATCACTGCATGAGAGTACAATGCTTGGTCTATGATAGTCACACATTTAATTTTTTTTTTAATCAGGTTATTTTAAGTTCTATGATAAAAGAATGTGAACAAAAAGTAGAAAACAAGACTGTCCAAGAACCTCAAGGGTAAGATTCTCTTTTTAAGGCTTCATATTAACCATAAATTTCTTTCTAAACTTGCTATCAGTGGGTATAATGTTTCATTTTGTGTTGTTCAGATCTGCTGTTCTCAAATGCTGGTCCCTAGCCATCTCATCAGAAGTCTCTTTATCTGAGAGACTTAAGATTCAACTCTCAACCCCATGTTTTGTACATTCTGATTCAGACATTGTCTATACATTGAATAGCAAGACTATTTGGTGACTTCAGATGTTTTGGGTTTTGGTGTGAATTTATTGTTTTGGGGGGTTGTTTTTTGTTTTTGTTTTGCTTTTTGTATCTTAAGATTGCTTTTGTTATATAACCTTCCTTTTAAAAATAAAAAGTTTGAGAGCCGGGTGTGGTGGTGAATGCTTGTAATCCCAACATTTGGGAAGCTGAGACTGGAGGATCTCGGTTCACAACCGGCCTCAGCTGCTTAGTGAGGCCCTCCACAACTTAGTGAGACCCTGTTTCAAAAAAAGAATAAAAAATAGGGCTGGGGGTATAGCTCGGAGGTAGAATGCCCCTGAGTTCAATCCCCAGTACCACAAAAATAAATAAATAAATAAATAAATAAATATAAAAATAAAAAGTTTGGCTAGGCATGATGATGCATGCCTCTAATCCTAGTATTTGCAAGGCTAAGACAGGAGGATCACAGGTTAGAGGACAGCCTCAGCAACTTAGCAAGACCCTGTTTCCAAATAAAAAATAAAATAGGGCTGGAGTGTAGCTCAGAAGTAGAATGCCCCTGGGTTCAATCTCAGTACCATTAAAAAAAACAGTTTATTTGTATAATCGTGTTTTTTTCCTGTGTTTTTCCTATCTTCTGTATCATTACTGATTTTTATTTCAAATAAACACAAGAATGAATTTACATGTTTTCATCACCCAGCTTCAACACTTACCAACTCAGTTATATTCCTTCAATACTCTATGTACCCCTGGCTCCTATATGCTGACATGTATCTTATATTTGAAAAATATAAACACAGCATCATTATCTATTGTCAACTCTCTGGGCTCTCTTCAGATTTTGAGTTGTTTCATAAGTATTACCAATGATTTATTGTTGTTGTTTCGATTTGTTCTTTGAGTCAGGATCCAGATGGGTTCTGGATGTTGCATTTGGTTTCTGTGTTAAGTCTTTTACTCCATAGACATAAGGTTCTCCTCCTACCTCTTTTTTCTCCATACAGTTTACTTGTGGAAGAAACTGGGTCATTTGTCCTGTGGCGTTGCTCACAGTTTGAATTTTGCTGACTGCATTTCCCTTGTGCTATTTAACATGTGCTTCTGTGTTTCCTGTCTATTTGATAGTTGGCTCTAGATCAAGACTTAATCAGATTCAGGGCACATTTCTTTGTTTCTTTGAGCAGACTGCTTCATAAGAATAAGTATGTTTTCCTCCTAAGGTAGATAATATCTGCTTTCTTTTTGTTGGTGATGTTAACAAGCTGTTAATGATTAAAACCTAGCTCCACTAATTCATTAGAGATTTGAAAATACAATACTCTGTTCTATCATTTCTATGTTATTCTTAGGAGCTAGAATACTTCAGAAAAGAAATGTACTATTATTACCCAGTGGTATCATTTATATAGTAAAGACAAGAGAAATGTTCAATTCATTTTTTCTATTCACCAATATTCATTAAGTTATTTATTTATTTATTTATTTATTTATATGGGGACTGGTAGAATCTCAGGGGCTTTCTACCACTGAGCTACACCCCCAGCCTTAGTTTCCTTTTTTATTTTGAAACAGAGTCTCACTAAGTTGCAGAAGGCCTTGCTTAGTTGCTGAAGCTGGCTGTGAACCTGTGCTCCTCCTGTCTCAGCCACCCAGGTACTGGGATTGCAAGGGTGTGCCACCATGCCTGGCTGCCAGTTTTCAAAATAGTGAATTGCTTGACCCTCAGAGGGGTGAACTCCAACTAGTTGTTTATTTTTAAATATCATTATATTTGATTTAATTCACTACACTGCATTATTCTGGTTGATGCCCAAATTATTCCACTGTTAGCCAATTTGAGTTGCTAAAGTCATGTTGATGCCTAAGTCACGTTGTGATGGCCCTTCCGTGACAGGAGAGTGAGACAGTTACAACGTTGTTTATAAATTGCTCCTAGAGATTTAAAATAAAAACATTTTCAACATTAAGATTTGCATGCCTTATTGAACATGGATTTTTTATCATTATTTTCAGGTATATTCTAAAACTTTTTTGAAACATGTTTATTTAGTAAAAGTTTTCTATAAGTACCAAATAAAGTAGGAAAAATATTATGTTTTGTTTTGTTTTGCAGTTCTGGGAACTGAACCCAGGGGCATTCTACCTCCGAGCTTCTATTTTTTATTCTTTATTTTGAAATAGGGTCTTAGTGGAGGACCTCACTAAGTCGCTGAGGCTGACTGCAAACCTGTGATCCTCCTGTCTCAGCCTCCTACATACATGTTAATCTTTAACACATTCATTTTTGTAATGAAAGCATATATGTGAAACATTAACCATACTATCAGGCAGTTGATACGCAAGAGGGAAACAGAAGAGTCTGGCGTGTTTCCCTCCATTGGGTTACTCATGGTCCTGTAGAAAATCAAGGCATCTACATGAGTCTAACAGAACAGAGTCTGAAAATACCAAGTAAATGATACAGGAAGTACACACTGCAGGAATCAGAGGAAATCCACGTGTGAGAACTCTTCATTCTGGACAAAATAAATTAGCTTTACCCCCCAGTAATTTATGTTAGAATAAGACTAGATGAGAGATGGAAACGGCATTGTGGTACCTGTCACGATAACGTAATAAATCCATGTTAATTGTACTGGTTGTATAATTCTGAGAGTGACCTAACTGACCAGTACAACCACGTGAGTGGAGGGCCTCGGGAGCCTCCGCCCAGGACCCCTCTGCCAGGAGTAGTCTTACTCTGCCTCGCTGCTTCCTCTGCATCCTTCAGGCCCAGGCCTACGTGTGGCCTCTTCAGGGAAGCCTTCCTTGACCCCTCCTTCCTTGAAGTCTGTTACAGATCAAAAGCACAAGAGGAAAACCTTACACAGGAAGGGGACTGCCTCCAAAATAGAAGGAAAAGCCAGAGGGAGCAGGTGCAGGTGTCTTTATCTGTGCAGTGCTCGGCTAATGGCTGACTTGGTAGCACATCATTAAACTAAT
Organism: Graphiurus murinus; assembly: GCA_004027655.1. Taxonomy (NCBI): domain Eukaryota; kingdom Metazoa; phylum Chordata; class Mammalia; order Rodentia; family Gliridae; genus Graphiurus; species Graphiurus murinus. The sequence goes on from PVLC010002085.1 coordinate 37,849, forward strand.
TGAATCCATCATAAGCATTGTCTCTCCTGAGATAAAATCAAATAAAAAATGAGAGTCCATCCGAAGTAGTAATTTACGAGTATTTCTTTATGAAACTTCGGTGACCTGTGTGTGCAGTGGGTCATTACATAACATGTATCTCTTACTGGGGATCTTTGTCAGGAAAGTTTGAAAAGCAGTGATCTTCAGGCAGAAATTGTATGCAGAAGTCTTTTTTATCTTTCTTATATTCATTCAGCATTTAGTAAAATTCACCGAACACTTATCAGGAGCTGTTCACAAAAATGAGGTTGTGCAAGACATAATATCCCATAGTTGCGATATTAGTAAAAAATGATAAAAAATGAAAAGGATTGGGAGTGTATGTAGCTCAGTGGTAGATCCCCTGGTGTTCAATCCCCAGCGCCACAAGAAATTAAATAGTAATGTGGAACTGGCCCTCAAGAAAAAGAAAGTGATTGAGTAAATATTTTGGAGTCATCCACAATTACAAACTTTCAGGATAAGTTTGGTAACTGTGAGGAATCAAGAGACAAATACCAAACCTTAGGGAGGATTATTTTGTGGGAAGAGGGAAAGGCAGCTGAAAAGGAAAAATCAAAACCGTGGAGTAAGAAACCATTGGTGCACTGGAAGGAGAGATCCTCAGGGTGGCAGTTGTGGTTGCGTGTTCAGCTGAGTAATTCATTCAGCGGTGCACACCCTGAAAGACAGCACCCAGACGCCCCTGGGGGCAGCACACGCTTCATGCTGTGGTTCCAGCGGGCAGCTCTGCAGCATCTGCAGCTTGCCACCATTGCCCTCGACATGTTCGAACACATTAGCTTATTTCATCCTCGGAATATTTTGCAATAGGAAATGTGTTTTCCAGATGAGGAAGCTGAGTCAGAGAGGTCTAGAGCATCCTGACCCAAGCCACGAGGCAATAAACTGCGTTCCTGGGTCTTATCGTGGGACAGTTGTCAGGTCACTGAAAAATTGTACTTGATCAGTATTCTCTCTGTTTAGTGGTGTGATGAGTGATCAACCTTTAGTAGTTATTTAGATGGTGATTAGTCCCTGCACAACAGGTTGATGATAAAAGGTAGGAGAAATGAATTTGAAAAGTGTGACTGAAATTAATGCAACTGGTAATTGAGGACATGTTTGCCCAGAAAAGAAACAGGATTATTATCAGCACTGTAATACAACACATCATTGATTTCGTTTACTCGTTTGCAAATATTCATGTTCCAGGATTGCTGTAAGAACTAAATGAAGTGATGCTGTCAAAAGAATCACTACCAACACTGACACTTGTGGCATGCTATTGCGTGCCCAGCACTGTGCCAAACACTTTACATGCATGTCATCCTGCAAGCCCTATGAGGAAGGCACTAGAATTAGTGCCATTTTACAGATGAGGAGATTAACAGCCAAGATTCAGTCCTGTCCCAGACTTGCCCCTTATCCTACTGCTTCCTTTAATATTAAATAATGAACATGAACAGGAAGCTCTTGAGTATGGTACACAGAACTCACTTTCCTAAGTACTAGTACTAGTTTCCCCCTTGTGACACTAATTCATAATGTATTAATTATTTGTTAATGAAAAGTGGGTATCTTGGTTTTTTAATTGCTTTACATGAATTTTAAACATTCTTTCCTAGCTCAATGTCAATTGCTGCAAGCTTAGTGAGTGAAGATACAAAGACCAAGTTTTTGAACAAAATGGGCCAGTTGACCACATCAGGTGCCATGCTGGCCAACGTGTTTCAGAGGAAGAAGTAGAAGCGGGAAGGAAGCTCCCAGTGAACACTAAGATGGACCTCAGACATACTGGTTCCTTGTACTTGAAGTACTTGCCTTTTTTATTTCCTCAGTTTTATGTTCCTGCATTATAATTTTACCCTAACCTCCAAAAATATTTGCACTGCTTTTGATTATTGCTGTATATCTGTTGATTTTGGAGTTACAACTGTGGTAATAGAAAATTGATTTGTTGGTCTGTACCAAGTCCCTCTTCTACGTTCTTATCTTTAAGAATAATTTTTTATATATGTGTATATATATAGTGAAGAGGTGTTTTTTGTTTTTGTTCTTGTTTTTTTATTTTTGGATGGGATATTAGCAAATATCTGTATTATACTCTAAGCTATTACAATGGTACTTAAAATAATGTAAATTTGAAGTCATTGTTATAAAGTAATAAAAGTGAAGATGACTTAAGTATTTAAATTATGAAAGAATAATGCAGACTTTTTATTGTTTCTTACCTGACTAGAAAGAGCCACCAGCATCGCTCTGTGCCTTTTGGACTTCAGTGTGTGTTCTGTGGGAATTATGTGCATTCCATTCACACAGTGTTTCTTTAGGCTGCTGTGATAAATTTGAATTACAGATCCTACAGCAAATAGATAATGATGAAACTTAACATTTCAAAGCTCTCATGAATATTCTTTAAGTGCTATTTCAACCTCCCCAGCACTTAACATGCATACATAATAGACCTACCTGAGGAAAGACCATACTTAAGTGTGGGGAGTAGTAACCAAGATGAATTTTACAAAGTGTGCAATAGATTGAAATGCCCAGAAGTACATGTAGCTGAGAAGAGCTAATGATTGTGAGTTTCCCCCCAAATTAAACTACAGAAGAAAATATGGTTTGGATCTGAAATTTGACATTTACATAAAACATTATCTTTCCAATGCTTTCTAATGATTTTAATTTTGCAGGTTACCTTTTCATTCTGTGTGTTACAGAGAAGTACTGAAGGTTAAGGACATTTGGAGGCTGCTTTTTTCCTCTAAACCAAAAGCGACATCGACTCAGTTATTATTGGTTAGTTACCACTTTTAAAGTGAGTGACTATTCTTGTGTTTGATATATTTTATATAGTCTTATGTTCATGTACAGTCCAACGGATATTTGACAGTTGTCTCTACAATAACATAACTTACAGGAGGAAAGAGTGCTGAATGTAGAAAAGAGATGATTGGTTTGAGGGATTCATGTGAGGCCTTTTTGAAAATGAATATTTTGATAAAAGAGAATTCTCATTTGAGCACAGTTTGATGCACATAAGTGATTCTTGCACTTGTATAAACTGGTTTATTACACCTGCACCATAGTTGGTTTACATTCACTTCTGGGAAAGCTAACTTAACACATTTTCAAGCTTAAAAATAATTTGCCACAGGCAAAGCCATTTAAAAAGTTGATTCTGAAATTCTTTCTTTTACCTGCGGTGAAATAATCGTTGACTAACTAGTCTTTCTGAAAACTGTTGGATTCTAGGCATTCCTGAGAAATTGAAAGTGGCTACCTTTCATGTCAAAACTGTTGATCTATTATAAATAAAATGTTTTTGCATACTTGTTTTGGCTATGTGTTTTATTTTCATTTTTAAGCGCATTAAAAAGTAAGAAAGCATGTATTCATGAAACTTCTAACATTTTAGAAATATAATATGTATAAATTACCTATTTTGAGGTTGTGTTGCTATAAAACTAACATACATTTCAGAGATGATTCAAAGGAAATGTTTAAACTCTGCTTTGCTTTGAACTATAGTAGAGTACATCTGTGTTTGCTACCAGATGACTAAAGAGACAGTCCCTCAGTATCCATTGGTTTTGGTTCCAAGATTCCCAGCAGATACTGGAATCCATAGATGCTCAGCTCCCCTATATACAATGGCTTAGTACTCACATCTGCCGTAAGCATTTCTCCTGGGTACTTTAAATTATCCTAGGTTAATTATAATACCTCATACTATATAAATGCTATGTAAGTGATTGTTATACTGTATTTAGGGAATACCTAACAGGAAATGAAAGTGTACATGTTTGGTATAGATACAGGTTTTTCTGGAATATTTTCAATCCATGGGTTGGTTGTCAATGGATATAGAATCCATAATTTTATCAGATAATGTATCCATGTGTTTAAATGCTAATGGTTTTTAAAGGTCAGCAGCAGACACAATTAAGTATCCCATATTTTTCTTTTAAATATCTTAATATTATTAGGATTTCACATTTCCCTTTTTATTTTTTTTTAAGTAAAATATATTTACAGACTAGACAAACACTAATCAATCATTCATTCTGAGCATATCTTCCAAAACGGAATAAAATTCCCAAACTCATTCTTTTTAAACAGAAATAAACTAGGGTAGAAGTTTAAATGTTCAACTTAAGGAAAAGCTAATTTGAAATTATGCCTGTCTTTCCAAATTGATCCAAATATCAAATTTTTTCAGAAGTCCAGAAGTGCCACAGTTAAGAATTTAGCTGAATTCCTTCTTAATATGATGCTTGAATGGTTGCGATACATGTCTCTATACATAGGCATTCTTGATCTTCATTTGTTTCCATCACCCCTTTTGAACGAAGACCTTGCTAAACATCAAATAGATTTTCAGCCTGAATGAAATGTAATTTAAGTCAAGCTATACTCATTAGATATTACCACTGGAGTATGTTTACTACACTAGTTTTAATGAGGGTCTCAAGTCAAGGTGCTGTCAAATTTCTCTTAATTACAGAAAAAAAATGGTTCATACAGTCTCTGATAAAAGTTCGGGAGGTGAAAGCAGTATTATTGAATTGTCTTTTCGTCACCCAGTTTTTCAGGACAACCAATTTTGGACCATTATTTGAACTTTAAGGATATAACTTTCTCTGGGTACCTCCTTGCTGGTCTTTTAATTACAACTAACATTTTGTGCTAGTTAACATTCTCTTAACTATTCTTTGTGTAAAGAATGTATCCTCCCTCCTGGGTTCAATCCCCAGTACTAACAAATCTAATTCCTAAAATTCTCCAGAATGGCCAGGTAACAAGATTCCAATTTAATGTTGGATATTAACTCTTATAAGTAATCTATGAGTAAATTCAGCCTTTCATCTGATGACTAGACTGTTTGAAAATTCTTATGTAGTTTTACAGTATTTTTGTACTACTTCAGGACGTTTTGCATGCATTTTATCTGTTGAATCAGCACTTTAATTACTATCTGAGAGTAGCACGCCGTGTCATTGAGTTATTTCCCCTTCAGAACCAATCACAAGACACTGTTTTGGTTGCCTTCTTTTTTATTTACTTTGTTTGCATGTGTAGAAAAAGTCTTTAAAATTCCCATTCTCTAAGAGCACACCAACCATAAAATACATAGCAAATGTAAACTTAACAGAATACGAGAATCTAATTTGCTGTGTTTCTTAGTATATAAATAATTCCTTAGTATATGAATAGTTCAGTATTGTGAGGAATGCAAACTGTTTGCTTTTCTCAAAAGAAGAATAAATCTGGAAAAATGTTGTCCAAAGTATATCTACAAAAAGGACTATATTAATATTTTAATAATCCTTTCTTGGACTGTTTGCATGTTCAGAATATGCATTTTCAGTGAAGCTGAAAATGTTACAAGTATCTTTATATAAAATATGCTTTGCTGAGATAAATACTAATTTCTCACAGTTTTTTGTTGTTTTCTTTGCAATATTGGGGATTGAACCTAAGGGCATTCTGCCCCCGAGCTACACTCCCAAGCCCTATTTTTTATTCTTTATTTTGAAACAGGGTCTCACTAAGTTGCACAGGGCCTCACTGTGTAGCTGAAGCTGGCCGTGAATCTGCAATCCTCCTGTCTCAGCCTCCCAAGTACTAGGATTACAAGGATGCACCACCACTCCTGTCTTTTCTCACTGATTTTTATGACTTCATAGATACCTTATCTTCATATTTGATTATTATTACAATTATTCTTTATTGATTTTGTCTCTTCATAAGCCTCCTTGTCATGTATTAAATAATGAGCCTTATAGTGAACACTTTCATAACAAATTGTTTTCTAATTTAATTTTTATATAGAATTTATAAATACGATCACCATTCTAACAAATTCCTTTGTCACGACCAAAAAGCACGAGAATGTTTCCTATTCCTCACTTTTATGAAAATTACATAAAAATAAACCTGAAAGTCTTTTAGTGCTTAAAAAATTTTATAAAAAGTTCAAGGTGGAATTAAAATTTTTAAGTCTCTGAATAACTAAAGCATGGATAATTCCCTCCCCCAGTGATTTTGTTAGATCTAGTTTTCTAGGCACGATTCATCTAAAATCACAGTAGAAGGCAGAAGCCACTGTTGTTACTTTTGCCTCCTTTTTACCTCTCCCAGAGGCTCATATCTAGTAAAAACTGCCAAGGCAATTTTACTTTTATTTACCAAAAACTTAGGATTAAACTGAATAGTCAATTTCAAATTTTCTATTTTACAAATTAGTTGGATTTATCCTCTAACTTTATTCATGCCTGCTAGTACCCATTGGGTTCTTCTAGGAACTAGCTCCCTTTGATATTTAGTTTGAACTGGTAGGCTCTTTAATCTTGTAACTAAACCTTTTCATACTAATGAGACAAAATAAGAACTGTCATTTCTTAAAAATAATTGGCCTCTGGTATTATCTAAAAGAAAGAATCTCTTCAGTTAACCATTGACCAATCAGGACAAAGTTAGAATCCAAATTTCCTGCTGAAACCATAAAAGTCCTCAGATCTCAGGACGTGAATGCAGTGTATCAGGTTTGGAAAGTACTTTGTCCTACTACTAAAACCCTTACAGCATTGTAATGTGATTAGTAGCCTCAAGAAATGAAGAGGTGACAGAAGGCTTGAGAGAGGAAATGTCTCGGTTTTCAAAAAGGAGAAGCCAGTAGATCTTAGGAAATGTGGATCACCATTGAATTTCAATCTAAGCAATTTCAATCTAACCTTTCTAGGTTAGCCTTTTTTGGCCACCCAAACTAAAGCCTGGTAATTCTTTCATATCATCCTGGTTTTTAGGATTGTTCTTATTGGTACTTACTTTCTTGGGTTTGTTTGCTTTTGTGGTACTGGGGATGGAACCTGGGGGCATTCTACCTATGAGCTACATACACCCTCAGCTGTATTTTATTTTTTATTTTGAAACAGGGTCTCACTAAATTGTTACAGGCCCCTCCTGTCTGTCTCTCATGTACTGGGATTACAAGCGTGTGCCACCATGCCTGGTTTTTCTTGTTTTTATTGTCTGCTCTTTCCCTAGAATTGGCTCCTTTGCAAACAGTGTCTCCGCAACACTTGAAGAATGCCTACTATATGATATTCAACAAACATTGATAAATTAGTGAGTTGTTGAGCTTGATATCAATTATATGCAAGATTGCCAATTAAAAGGATGGTTTATGGGCATAGAGTTCCCCATAGCAGTATGAGTTTGCAAAGACTACCTGCCAAACTAACCTAGTTCCTTTTTATAGCACTATTAGGTGTCATTCGGGAGAATGCTATTGTATCGTGCATCTTGACATCAGCAAAATATCTCATGATATCCTTATTTATATATAAGGTAGAAAATGAAGGCTTAATAAAAGTGCAAAGCCGGGCATGATGGCACATACCTGTAATCCTAATACTTGGAAAGCTGAGACAGGAGAATCAAAGGTTCCAGGACAGCCTCAGCAACCTAGTGAAACCCTGTTTCAAAACAAAAAATAAAAAAGACTGGGTACAATCCTCAGTACTGTTCATTAGTTAATTAATTAATAAGAAAATGAGCTATACCATGTAGGTATGACCTAAAAAGCCATACAGAGTTTCTATTAATATCTGGCTCTCTGGACAGCACCCCTTATCAATAAATTAAAAGGGATGGATAGACTGCCCCTAGGTTCAATCCTCAGTACTGCAAATAAATAAATAAATATGCAAATAAAGAGCTATACCATGTAGGTATGTCCTAAAAAGTCATTTGAGTGTCTATTAATATCTGACTCTGGACAGTCCCCCTTATCAATCAACTTCACCACGTTTGTAAATGTGGAACTGCCCCCTCTTCTACATACTACGGAGTCATTCACCGAGCGCCTCCTTTGCGCTAAACTTAGGGATATGGTGAATACAACTGACGGAGAACAGACCTCACAGAGCTTGCAACCAGAGGAAGAAAAACAGGTTGAGAAAGAAGGGCTAGGTATTTACTTTAGCTAGAGTGACTACTGTTTACTTTGGCTTCTCCGAAGTGACATTTTTTCCTGGAACTAAGAAGAGGCTTTAACCATGTGAAAACAGGAAGAGAGAACTGAGCAGTGTGCATAGGCCTTGTATTCTATGGCCAGAAGTTGGAAAAGGAAGCCTTCATCACCTACTTTTCTGGCAGGAATAACTGAATAAACAATGAGTGATGACAAAATTGAGGAAGTAAAGAACAAGCTTGGGGAGTTCATGTATAATTTTGTTTTAGGGCCTTTTTTTTTTTTTATTGAGAATGGAACCCAGGGGCATTCTACCTCTGAGCTACACCCCCAGTCCTATTTTATATTTTATTTTGAAGCAGGGTCTCACTAAGTTGCTGAGGGCCTCACCAAGTGGCTGAGGCTGGCCGCGAACCTGCAATCCTCCTGTCAGCCTCCCAAGTACTTGAATTACAAACGTGCACCACCACACCCAGCTTGTTTTAGGTTTCTTAAATTCAAAATGTCTAAGATTTGTCTGTGTAAATGTCATGCAAGAAATGAGCCAGCCAATCTGGATCTCGAGGAGGTCAGGGTTGAAGGTAGAGTTGTGATACTTGAATGACACCGTGGGGTCAGATGAGATGGCCTGGGGAGGGCGGAAAGAGGAGCTAAATCTACCCCGGGAAATTTGGAAATCACAGTAGAAGAACTACCAAAGGAGTCGGGAGGAGTGGACAGTGAGGTAAGAGAGAAACCAGGAGAGCGCGGCATCATGGGACACCAGGAGAGTGAGGCATCATGGGACACCAGGAGTGTAAGGCATCATGGGAAACCAGGAGAGCACGGCATTATGGGAACCATGAAAGCGCGGCATCATGGGAAACCATAAAAGCGCGGCATCATGGGAAACCAGGAGAGTGAGGCATCATGGGACACCAGGAGAGTGAGGCATCATGGGACACCAGGAGAGCGAGGCATCATGGGAAACCATAAAAGCGCTGCATCATGGGACACCAGAAGAGCGCGGCATCCTGGAAGCCGAGAGCATCCCAGGGAAGGTCTCGTTAGCTCCGTCAGTTACTGCCCCCCGTCCAGTTGAGAATGACTCTGAACCCCGCTGGAAGATTCAAGTCATCAGTGACTTCAGTACTAGATCCAGCAGACTAGTGGAAATAGAAGCCCGCTTGGGATGAGCTAAAGAGAAACATTGATTAGGGATGACAGGTCTTTCAAGAGGTTTTACCACGAAGGGGAGAAGTATTGGTAGCTAGAAGGGAACACGGGGTCAGAGGAGGGCTTTGCTTTAGTTTTGTAATGCGAAAAATTAAAGCTAATGAGAATAAGCCAATGAAGTGAGAAAACGTGAGAGCGCCGCAGCAGCCATGGACAGTAATTGTGAAATTAAATCCTAGAGAAGGCAAGGGGTGAGATTGAGAGCGCAAGTGGAGGGCCTGGCCGCCATTGCTGTAGAGAAAGCCAAGAGTAGATACACTGGCAGGTAATTGGTAGACTTGGCAAAGGGAAGGTTAAGGAGTTTCCAGTTAATACCTTTATTTTCTCAGTGAAGTATGAAGCAAAGACATTCGTTTGGCTAGCATATAGAAAGTACTGTAGGCTTGAGGAGAAAAGTTAAAAATCAATACCTGCAAGGATGGCAGAGTGAACGATGGGAGGAACTGTAGGATCGTCAAGTGATTGTGAGTGCCGCTTGAAAATTATAATTATGAATTTAAAGAGAGACCAGTTAGCATAATTGCTTTTTGCTTTTCTTTTCTCCAGCTAAGCTCGGCTGTTCTAGAGCATGTAATAGAGTAAGGAATACCAGGGCTGTTTTTCCCATGTGTATAAGGAGGAGGAGAAAGGACAAGGGCGTTAAAGGTGTGCCTTTGAGCACACCTTGATTACTTTCTTTGAAAATAATCACAGTGATGGGCCATGGAATTTAAACTGAGTAAGGGAAAAATGAAATACAGGGAGTGAATGTTGGAGAGAAAAATCTGAGAAATGAGTTTTAATAAAGCAAAAACAATTTGTTGTTGTTGTTGTCATGAGACGGACTATTCAACGAAGTGAACTAAAAGAAAACTTCCTTTGAAAGTAGAAACAAAAAGTAAATACAATATTCTGCCTCCAAACTGCAAGATACAGAAGTTTATGAGAACAAAGGTAAAAAGCCTCCACTTCAAACTTCCACTTGCAGGGAAGATGGTGTTCTTAGGCATAGGAAAAATTCTTAGCATGAGATGCAGAAAAGACCCTTCAGAGAACAGGTTGCTGATAAAGGTGATACATCTGAAGACAAGCCATGGGTCACCATGGGCCCAGTGGGTGATGAGGAGGTTTGGCTTTCAGGGATGTTCAGAGCAGCTCAGGGGTAAGAGCTTGGGTTTAAAAAAAAAAGGAAAAGGAAAAGAAAAAAAAGCATGGACTTCTCACAAGTCAGAACAACAGGATTAGACCTGATAGTTTGGAAACTGGATAACTCCTTTAAACTAGAAGTGTAGGTTCTGTTGGGCCTCTCTCCTGGAGATCCAAGACCCGTATTTGTTTCTGTTTGATTTTCATGTGTAAATGTCTTGGTTGTCTCTCCCTGGGAGTTTAGGATCTTCAATTGTTGTGTTCTAAAATAACAAAGTAAGGTTATAGTACTAGTAGGGTGCAATGGTTTGGATTTAGAAAGTGCCTCTAGTTCTCCTGGAAACCTGGCTGCCATGTTGGAGGCGGGACTTGGTTGCCAAGGAGGAGTCTCTGGGGACGTGGCCTTGAGTATCATATATGACCCCTACTCCCCTATTCTTTTTCTTGCTTCCAGCCTCCATGATGTGAGAGCAGAGCCTTTATGTGCTTCCTCTCTCTGCTTCTCCTCACCATGGCCTGAACTCCACATACCCAACCTAACATGGACTGAACCTCTAAAATCTCCAGAACTATAAGCAAATAAATATTCTTTCCTCTTAAGTTGTGTGGTCAGGTTTTTATTGTGTTACAGTGGTAAGAATGCTGTCTGAAACACAGAGTCTTTTTTATTCAAACCAAAATGGGTCTTTATTCTTGGAAATTATGTGCCCAGTTTATAAGATGTGGTAATAAATTGAATACATTTATTGAAGACATACTAGCAGCCTATTTTACAATGTCTCTTTTTCTTTCATATCTTCTACTTCTCTAAATTGTTCTACTTTCTGGAAGAGTTCCTGAATTTTATCTCCCAACTCTTATATTGGAGGACTTATTTTTCTTTTTGCATTTATGTGTATTCTAAGAGCTCTTTTGCATTCTCTGATCCTTTTTTTTTTTTTTTTAGCATTATGTTCTTATTTCAGCAGTGCAAAAAGTTCTTTAATCTTGACAATACTAATTAGGATTTTTTTTTCCACACTGGGGATTGAACCTGGAGACATTTTACCTCTGAGCGAAACTCCCAGCTCTTTTATTATTTTATTTTGAAACAGGGTGTCACTAAATTGCTGAGGCTGGCCTTGAACATGCAATCCTCCTGTCTCAGTCTCCCATGTATTGGGATTATAGGCATGTACCACCACACCCAGCTAATTAGGATTATTTTTAATTTTCTAGTTTATTACATTATCTCATTTCACTCATGGTTATTTTTCTATTCATCCATATTTTCTGTTTCATATTGGATATTTCCTTAAACATCTGGCCATATTTGTTAATTGTTAATTGGAATCTTTGTATATTTGATATTAGGAGAAAATTCTCCATAGTTCTCAAGTTTTTGCAGAGGCCTGAATTGTTTTAGTTCCCAACTATCTCTTCAAGGATGCTTAGACATCAAACAGTCTTGGAAATTATAGTATCTTTCTCCAGAGCAAAGAAATCATTTGTCTTCTCACCGTGCCCTGAACTCCACATAACCAACCTGACATGGACTGAACCATGTCTCCCTTTAGGGCAAAGGTCAAGCAGGCTTACTGCCTACTATTAGAGACCAGCTTCCCTCAGCTCAGGGTTTCTCTCCTGTAAGGCAGGTTCAGGTATCCCTGCCCCTAATTGTTTCACCCTGTGGGGGTTGGAGTTCAGAGAACTGAAGAAAATGTTAATAATGTGATTACTACTATTAGAATGAGCTAAACAGACCATCCTTTTTCTCTGTCCTAGAAGCTGTGTGTTTTCTGCTGGCAGCCATGAAACAGGCCAACTTGCTAGCATGCAAATAGGACAGAACCTCAGACCCTTCGAAGTTCTTAATATGAGGTAGGGCTTATCATGTGTCAGGCTTCACTGATACGGAAGCCCAAGAGAGATTTCTCCCAGGAGTCCTCAATTACGTAGTGACCTTCCAGTGATTTCTACCTGTGAACCATCTAAGTCCCCCAGGATGCTAATGTGATCTACCAATGCTACCTGCCGGAAACAAAAGCCTTTATCTTCCTCCAGGGAAGAAAACACTATGCCATCCTCAATTCAAGTTTCTGTACTGAGTAGCTTCAATCAATGAAGAATTACCACTTTTAACAGGAGATAAGACAAATTAACCAAAAACTACTAGGAAAAAATAGAAACCAACTTATAGGGGAGCCAGATAATAGCATTATCGCATACTAACATCAAGATAACTGTGATGTGTGTTTAATAAACTGAAAGACTCAGCAGAAAGCTGAACAACTAAAAATGAATCAAGGGAATTCATTTTTCATTCATTCTAAATGAAAAATACCCCAGTACTTAGGAGGCTGAGACAGGAGGATTGCAGATTTGAAACCAGCCTCAGCAACACTTCACTCTAGAATTCTATATTCAGCAAGATATACCTCTTAAAATGAAGGAAAATTAAGATAATTTTAGACCAAAGAAAACCCCAAAACACTTTGTCACTAGTTAAATGAAAAAAAAAAATACTAGATGATAAACCAAAAGAAGTTATTCAAGCAAAAGGAAAATGATCCTACATGGTAGCTTAGAGGTGCAATTTTTATTTTGTTTCAAAATAAATTAGGACTGGGGATATAGCTCAGTGGTATAACGCCCCGGAGCTCAATTCCCAATACCAGAGAAAATAAACAAAAAAGAAAAATATAATATCTGAAAATTAGAACTCAGTGAAAAGTATGGAGAAGATTAAATATAATTGTTAAGAGCATTAGTGAACTGGTAGATAAATGAGAGGAAAATACCCAGAATGAGGCACAATGTTTTAAATGTAAAACGCACCCAAAAAAGGGCATGAGTCACGTGAGGAGAAAAGAGAGAGATTAGGACAAAACTGTTTGAAAAGAGAATGGCAAAGAACTTTCTCAAACTGATAAAAAGATATCAAGAGACAAACTACAAATAGGACAGATAAAAGAATTTCATAGTAAAATTGCTGAAAGACAAAATCTTAAAAGCAGCACTGAACAGGAAATAAAGGAGTTGTTTCTTTAAAATGATGAGAAACAAATAACTGCCACTCTAGAATTCTCTATTCAGCAAGATATACCTCTTCAAATTAGGGAAAAATAAGATAATTTTAGGCCAAAGACAAAAGACTCCAAAACAGTTTGTCACTAGTTAAATGAAAAAAATGCTAGATGATAAACCAAAAGAAGTTATTCAAGCAAAAGGAAAATGATCCTGCATGATAGCTCAGAGGTGCAGGAAGGAATGGGGATCAATGGAAAAGATGACTGTGGATAAATCTAAAAACACCTTGCAGTGTACACCTGCAATCCCAGTACTTGGGAGGCTGAGACAGAAGGATCACAGGTCGGAGGACAGCCTCAGCAATGTAGTGAGACACTTAGTAACCAAGTGAGAGCCTGTTTCAAAACAGAAAATAAAATAGTGCTGGGGGGGTGTGTCTATGGTAAAATACTCCTGGGCTCAATCCCCAGTATTAAAAAAAAAAAAAAAATCTTGTGGAATTTAAAATATATATACACAAGATGGGGATGGGGCGTAATTGAAGTTTAACTATTTCAAAATTCTTGGTCACTCCATATGTAACAAAAATAATACTTTGCATGAGACCTTTTCAAGTTCAGGATACATGTTGTAATACAATGTCTAGAGTAGGTAGTCGCTAATTAATTAATTATAAATAATAAATAAATAAGAAGCTTATAGAGGGGAAAATGGAATATTAAAAATAAAACACTCAATATTTTTTGCACTTAATAGCTTCAAAATATACTGAAGCAAGCTTGGAGTTAAAGAAAAAAAGAGTCACACATTTTGGAGTCTTCGTGATTTTAATCCACTTCTCTCAGAAACTGATGGGTAACAGCAATTTAAAGACCAGTAACGAGCCAGGCATGATGGTCCACACCTGTAATCCCAGTACTTGTGAGGCTGAGACAGGAGGATCAAAGTTTCAAAGCTAGCCTCAACAACTTAGTGAGAACCTGATTCCAAAAAAAAAAAAAAAAATATAGGACAGAATGTGTAGCTTGGAGGTAGAACACCGCTGGGTTCAATCCCCAGTACCACAAAGCGGGGGGGGGGGGGGGACAGTAATGATATAAAATATTTGAACAATTTTAAATCTGACATGACTTTCTCTCTTTTTTTTTTGCGGCACTAGGGATTGAACTCAGGGGCGTTCTACCTCCGAGCTATACTCCCAGCCCTATTTTTTATTCTTTATTTTGAAACCGGGTCTCACTAAGTTGCGGAGTGCCTCACTAGGTAGCTGAGGCTGGCCGTGAACCCGGATCCTCAGGTCTCAGCCTCCCGAATGCTGGGATTACAAGCGTGCGCCACCATGCCCGGCTCTGACATGACTTTCTTATAAAGATCTTTGTACCCAACAACTGCAAAATACACATTATTTTAAAATGTGTGTGGATATTTACCAAAACTGACTGTATGCTGGGCCACTAAGAAGGTCTCAACAAGTTTCAAGGGCGTGAAATCTTACTGAATATGTTCTCTGACCACAATGGAATTAAGTTAAATCAGTAACAAATGTTGGAAATTTAAGTAATGTACTTTTTTATGGTACTGAGGATTGAACCCAGGGGTATTCTACCTCTGAGCTACAACCCCTGCCCTATTTTATTTTTCATTTTCAAACAGTGTCTCAGTAAGTTGTGGAGATCCTCGCTAAATTGCTGAGGCTGGCCATGAACCTGAGATCCTCCTGCCTCAGCCTCCTGAGTACTAGGATTACAGATGTGTGATGCCATGCTACCTGGCTGTAATGTACTTCTAAAAGAAACCATAAGTTAAGGAACAATTGACAATAGAAACCAGAAAATATTTTTATTAAATGATAGAAATTCAAGAATATCAAAACTTAGGACATGAAGCTAAAGCCTTACTTCGAGGAAAACACGCATATAGTCTTAAAATCCCAATAGTGTTTTTGTGAAAACTGACAAAATGTCTCCAAATATATTTGGAAATTCAAAGGGCCAAGAAGAACCCAAACAATCTTGAGAAACAAAGGGTTTACAATGCCTGTTAGCAAGACTTCTTAGTAAGCTATAACAATTCAGACAGTGTAGTGGGAGGCAGAGATAAAGAAATAGAAAAAAGGAACTCAACCAAAGAATCCAGAAATAGACCCAGAAAGGGACTGAATCTTTCAATAACTGGTACTAAGCCAAATAATATTCTTATGGGGAAAAAATAAGACTATTCTGGTGGATTCTAAATTCCAAACATAACACAGCCAAGCATATAAAAGATAACATGGAAAATATTTTCATTCTCGGATTAGAGATATAAGTTGTGTGTGTGTGTGCGTGTGTGTGTGTGTGTGTGTGTGTGTGTTCAATCCCCAGTACGATTCAATTCCTACCTCTGAGCTATACTCCCAGCCCTTTTTATTTATTTATTTTTTAAACATTACACACAAAAGGTTACAAGGGAAACAATTAACAAATTGGAAGAGTTATTCTCAAAGGACACTATTAAGAGGTTAAAAAGATAATCCACAAGCTGGACATAGCGGCACACATCTATAATCCCAAGTACTTGGGAGGCTGAAAAAGGAGGATCTCAGGTTCATGGCCATTCTCAGCAATTTAGCATGGCCCTCTACAACTTAGACCCCGTTTCAAAATAAAATAGAGGTGGGAGTGTATCTCAGAGGTTGAATACCCCTAGGTTTCATCTCCAGTAACACACACACACACACACACACACACACACACACACACACACTGTACGAAGCAGGAGAATATATTTGTAATACACATAACCAACAAAGAAATCAAATCCACACTATATACAGAATTCCCACAAACCCATGAGGAAGACAAGAACCCCAGGGGAAAATGGGCTACCAGCTTGAACAAACACTGCCCAGAAGAGGATATCCAAAGACCAATGAGTTAATGAAAACACACTTAACCTCATTAGTCATCAGAAGATAAATGATGCTAGTTGTAATGGCACGTCACTACAATGATGTATCACTTAAAACGATAAATCATCACAATGAGATGACACTAAACACCTGTTTGAAGAGCCAAAATTTGAAGGCTGCTAATTCCAAGTGGCAATAAGGATGTGGAACAGGAACTCTCCCGATAGAAGTGAGATTTGGAAAAAGAAGACTTTGGCAAACCAGCAGTGCTTACTAAAATTGAACCTAAGTCTTCCTGTGACCTAGCAAGTTCATTCCTACAGAAATGGATGCACATCTTCACCAAAAGACACCCAGGCACGTTCACAGCAGCAGGATACCTTGAGAGCCTCAAACTGAAATTAGCCTTAATATCCTTCAAGAGTAAGATGATGAATACATTGGGCGGTAGCCAGGCAATGCAATGCTGTACAGTAATAACAGGGCTGAATCTCACAAGCAGTACCAAACAAAAGTCATATGCGAAATAATACCCTAGTACAAGCTCATTTATAGAGTTCAAAAGCAGACAAAACTAACTAAAGTGAGCACGAATAGTGCTGATAATGTTCTGCTCTATGCTTTGTGTGTTGCCTATGTGTATATTTTTATTTCCATCAAGCTCTACATTTTATATGTTATACTCAATAAAAATACTATTTAAAATATTCTTTTAGCTGTGCATGGTGGTGCATGCTTGGAATCTCAGGACTTAGGAGGCTGAGACAGGAGGATGAGGATCGCAGGTTAGAGGACAGTCTCAGCAAGTAGTAAGACGTTCATCAACCTAGTGAGACCCTGTTTCAAAATAAAACTAAATATAGGGCTTGGGATGTATCTTGGAGGTAGGATGCCCCTGAGGTCAAGCCCCAGCACCACACACACCCCCAAAAAATATTCCTTCAAAGGTTCATAAGTCAGCCCAGGTAGTGACAGTTTTCAAATTTTCTTTGGAAATGGAGTTGCATGTAAAATGAGATCGGTGCTTGCAAATACCCTTTTTGAATGTGAAATATTGACTTTAGGAATTAACAGAAGGCACATTTTGCATATTTTTTGAGACATAATTTAGAATAATCCTGGATGACTACTTTTAAACTAAATTGAATTTGTATGTATAACTAATGGGAAAATGGAACAGATATGTTAGTACAATTTGTTTTCATATTTAATGACCTCATAACTGGTGTTTGTGGCATAAAATCACAGAACATGTACCAGAAAAAAATTCCTTCTATCATTTTGTGTGTGTGTGTGTGTGTGTGTGTGTGTGTGTGTGTTACTAGGGATTGAACCCAGGGGCATTCTGCCTTCAAGCTATTCACCCAGCCCTATTTTTTATTCTTTATTTTCAAACAGAGTCTCACTAAGTTGTGGAGGGCCTCACTAAGTAGCTGAGGCTGGTCGTGAACCTGCAATCCTCCTCTCTCAGCCTCCCAAGTACTGGGATTACAAGCGTGCACTACCACGCCCAGCTTATTCTTTCTATCTTGATTTAGACAGAAGCATCAAATGTCTATTGCACCTGACCAGTCTAAAGTAAAACTTGACCATCAGCCACAAGATAACACTTGTGCCTCTGTCCACGTGCAAAGGACATACAATTTCATCCTCGAAATACGGCATCAAACCATAAAAGGATGAAGGAGGAGGGAAATAGAGGAAATTATATTCCTGCTTCCATTGGACACTGTTTTTTTCTGTTTTACTCATACAGTTTAGGAATTTATTTTGAATACACCTGTAAAACAAAACAAAACAAAAATCTTACCAAAGTAAGCAAGACAGGATCTCATGTATACAGTTCAAAAGTTTTTCTGTTATGTTCACATGTCATTATGGGATAATACTGTAACTTGATTTATCTCTTGAGTCAATATTGATTTCTCAGTGGTTTAATATCACTTTTAAAGTTTTACATAAGATACAAGAGTAAGACCAAAACATTAACAGAGTAGGCAATAAAAATATTTCACACTAGGTTTGGTGGCACACACCTGTACACCCATTACTTGGGAGGCTGAGACAGGAAAATTGCAAGTTCAAAACCAGCCTTGGCAATTTAGTAGGACTCTCAGCAACCTAGTGAGACCCTGTTTCAAAACAAAAAATAAATAAAAATAAAAATGGCTGGTGATGTAACTCAGAAGTAGAATACTCCTGGGTTCAGTCCCCAGTACCAAAAAAACAAACAAACCAAGAACAAAAAACAAACAAAAAAAACCTTTTCACTGTAAGAAACATTTTTTTTTTTTTTTTTTGCAGTACTGGGGATTGAACCCAGGGGCATTCTACCTCCAAGCTATAGAGCTATACCCCCAGCCCTATTTTATATTCTTTATTTTGAAACAGGGTCTCACTAAGTTGTGGAGTGCCTCACTAAGTAGCTGAGGCTGGCCGCAAACCCGAATCCTCTGGTCTCAGCCTCCCGAATGCTGGGATTACAAGTGTGTGCCACCACGCCCAGTGAAACATTTTAATCTTACATTCACTTACTAACTTTAAGTATTTTATGCATTCTCTTTAGCTTTGTACCTGATAACAGCAACTATTTTAGTATCACTATATGAAAAAAAAATGACATAAACTTATTACTTCTCATTCTTTTCTTCCTGATACTTATAAACATTTCACTTACAAGACTGTGCTTGTTTTCTGGTGCTGAAATGAAGACCTGTTGAATATAATATAATACTTGCAAGCCGTTCACCAGAAACAAAAATAATAACCACATTCTTATTTTACCTTTATAATTCTGAAAACCAGAGTTTATGCAGAAGTACGGATAAGTGGGGATTTCCAGGGCGAGGTGCACACTGTCCTTTAATTCTTTTCAATATAAAATAGTGATTCCTGTATGTGCATACTGTCTTTGTTTCTCTCTAGTGCAAATAAGAAGGTTCATTGTCAACTGATTACTTTTAAAAAGTTGGAAACACCGGACTTCAACAAATATTAAAGCCTCTAGTATTTAAAACATATTTGTGTGTTTATTATTGTAACTAAAATGTAATTGTTAAAGTGGGTCTTTGTAATCACAAATAACTTAGAGTAGTTTCTGCAAATGATGAGCAAACCCCTTGCCTATAAGTATGTGCATTCTTCAGTTAATATAGAGAAGTAGTATTTGAGAGAACTTACTTCCACACTTCTCGTAGAATTCTATGGATGGATAGATAGATAGATAGATAGATAGATAGATAGATAGATAGATAGATAGATAGATAGATAGATAGACAGACAAGTAGATAGATAATAGAATATATATATATATAATGTGTGTGAGGATATCATCTTTCATATATACATCTATCTGCAAGATGACACACACATATATGAAAGGTGATATCCTTACTCCCATTTTAGTGGATTTTATTCACAAATGGTATTCTGCATTAATATTTATAAAGTATGTTAATTACTTGAGTGGTAGCTCTGTACAGGTAGAATCTTTAAAAGTAACTTAGTTTTTTTAAAATTAAAAATATTGTGGTAGATTTAATGTGTTATCATGAACCTTCTGCTGTTCAAAAGTGCTTCCAAAACCAGCACACACCCCTCTGGGGCTTTCCAAGCAGAAGTTTTAAGTCCCCTGATCTTTTGTGAAAACCGAAAAGGGTAATGGTGGAAGCGTTCCAGGAGCAAGCCTCGGTACTTCTCACGAAGTGCCACAATAAAGCACCTGCTTCCACCAGCCAGTTCCTTTCTGTAAAATCAAACCTCATCCAGCTTTTCTAACCACTACTTTTTCCAGAAAAGCCGTGTCTACATTCACGAGAACAGAGGCCAGATAACTCAGTATCACTTCATCCCTACGTGTGACCATTCCTTTACCTTCTTCACTTGGAGAATTTTAACAGCTACATACCAGGTTTACACAACTGTGAGTTGAAAATGCAAAAGTAATTTGTCCTCATTGCAGAAATACACATCGTTCCTGGCTTACAATGATTAGACTTAGAAGAATTTTCAGCTTCATGATGGTACAAAAGTGATACCATCCAGTAGGAACAGTGCTTGGGATTTCGAATTTGGGCCTTTTCCACAGCTAGCAATAGAAGATACCATCTTCTCTGGCCATGCCGTGCAGCAGCAGTGAGCTGTAGCTTCCAGTCAGCAATGGAAGCAAAAGGGGAACCAACCAACACTATGACATTTGGTGGGTTGGGTGTACTCAAAGCAATTGTTTTGTTTTTCTTTTTTGTGGTACTAGGGATTGAACGCAGAAACATTCTACTTCCAAGCTACTCCCTCAGCCCTATTTTGTTGTTGTTGTTGTTTTGAAACAGGTTCTTACTAGATTGCTGAGAGTCTCACTAAGTTGCTGAGGCTGGTCTCAAACCTGCAATTCTCCTGTCTCAGCCTCCCAAGTCCTGGGATTGCAGACATATACCACCACACCCATCTTTCAAGGCAGTTTTGACTTAGGAGATTTCCAGCTTAACAGTGGGTTGATCTTGATGTAACCACATCATAAGTCAAGGAACATCTGAAATTTAAAAACAAAAAAGATAAAGTTAGTATGTTCTCCCTTCCCTTCTGCAACTTGCCTGATATTAAAAATTCCATGCCTTGCCGGGCATGGTGGCGCACGCTTGTAATCCAGTACTTGGGAGGCTGAGACAGGAGGATCACAGATTCGAGGACATCCTTGGTAAGTAATGAGTCTCTCATCAACCTAGCAAAACCCTGTTTCCAAATTGAAAAAAAAAAAAAAATAGGGCTGGGGGTGTAGCTCAGAGATAGAATGCTTCTGGGATCAATTCTCAGTCACACACACACACACACCAAAGAAAAGGTAAAAAATTCGGTGCCTACTGAGTTAGGACTCTCAGTCCAGAGGCAGGCAGCCAGGATGTGACTGGCAACTCTGCCATTTACCGACAACTGGCCTAGGGCGTGTGATTAGCCTCTCTGTGCCTGACTTGTCTTCAGCTGTAAATTGAGCATAGCAATGATCTTCCCAAGGCTGCTGTGATAATAAATGGGACTCTTTAATGTGAGGATGCTATTAGCCCTTTTATTACTGTTCTTTCCAGAAACTTCCTCTGCTTATATAAAGTCTTTTGCTTATATAAGATCACATTACTTTTTTTTTTTTTTTTTTTTTTTTTTTTTTTTTTTTTTTTTTTTTTTTTTTTTTTTTTTTTTTTTTTTTTTTTTTTTTTTTTTTTTTTTTTTTTTTTTTTTTTTTTTTTTTTTTTTTTTTTTTTTGGTTTGGCTTGATTTGGTTTGTTTGGAACTGATGGTTGGTCCCAGGGGCATTCTACCTCTGAGCTAGACTCCTAGCCCTATTTTATTTTTTATTTTGAAACAGGGTTTTGATAAGTTGCTGAGGGTCCTGCTAAGTTGCTGAGGCTAGCTTCAAACCTGCAATCCTCCTCTCAGCCTGGGATTACACATGTGTGCTACCACACCTGGCTTATGGTTTTTTGTTTGTTTATTTTACAAGTATGAGATGATGTTGCTCTGTAATTTGTTTCTTTTTCTTAATATATCATGATCATCTTCCAAAAACTACTTTTCTTAAGTAGTTGCATTATATTCTAAACTATGATGGACCATAATACTTTTGACCATTCCTCTATTGACATACACATTCTTTTCTTTTTGTGGCTTTATAAAGTGCTACAGTAAACATCCTTGTGCCTTTATGTATCCCTTTATGTATTAATATGCTAACAGAATTATTTCATCAAAAGATATTTGCATTTAAAATTTTTTAAGTCAACATTCCCAGATTACTTTCCAAAGAGCATGTAAGCAACTCAGCAGTGCCCCAACCAGACTGCACAGTAGAGAGATTAAAAGCCAGGCGCATAGTGTGTCTACAAGAATACAAAAGTAATGAAAGGGAAGTGGAAGTATTTTGTTGTAAGTTTCTTACATTACACACTAAAGTGGCGGAATTCTATCAGAATATACACTGTGATAACTTATAGATGCATATTGTGAGACCAGAGATACCACTAAAAACAAACAAATAAATAAATAAATAAAACAAGGAGACAATATAAAATAGGCTAACAGTGGAGAGAAAATGGAATCCTAAATAATAATCCAAGAGAAGTAGTGAAAGAAGAAGGAGCCAAGGAGTCACCTGGAACAAAGAGGAAAAAAGATAACAAGATGGTAGACTTATATTTCACCACATATATAATTACATTAAATATGAATGCTACAAATGCTCCAATAGAGAGACAGAGATTGTAAAAGTGTATAACATGAAAAAGCAAGACCCAGTCATGCGCTGTCACTTTAAGCAGGCATAAATTGAAATGAATCAGGTATACCATGTAAATGCTATTCAAACAAAGGGGGATGTAACTATTTAACAAAGTCACCTTGAGAGCCTGACATTTCAAGGACGGCATGGAATAATGATAACAAGTCAGCTCATCCAGGAAGCATAATTCTAAAATTTTAAGCACGGAAAAGAAATTTGACAGAACTGCACTGAAAGGAAAAATAGACAAATCCAGTCATTGTTGGGAATTTCCACATTGTGTTCTCAGGGCAAGTAGACAGAAAGTCACTAAGATAGACCACATGCTGGGCCAGAAGTCAGGCAAGTGGATAGTTCTGGCCGTCAAGGAATTCAAAACGGAGTACTCTATTGACTTGGGGCAAGTATCTTCATATAAACAGTGCCCTATACGAGGAGTCTCCGGTGTAACCAACATCGACTTAGAATTCGAGGGAAGACACTCCTAAGCGACCAAAAACCAGTAGGATGCTGCGCCTGGGCCATCTGACCTTATCCCAAAAGGGACGACCTGGAGATTGGGGGGAAGGGACAGTCAAGGCTGGAGCCCGCACCGTCCTGGAGAGCGTGGAGACAGGTGTGGAGAAGGTGCTGGAAGAGAGGCAAGAGGAAAGGACCCAGCGCGGTGGGAAGGCGGATTTCACCAAGCGTCCTGGACGCGCATTGTGCAGATCCTTTACCTGCAGCCAGGAAATCGCCCACCAGGGTCCTCCTCTGGTTGATTCTGGGTAGGCCTGGGGTGCAGGGAAGGTGGGGTTCCATAAAGGAGAAAGACAGTCCAAAGAGGGCGGCCGGCCAACCTGCCCTCGGGCGACTTGCCACCTGCAGAGCCCCGGCCCGGGCGCTGGCGGGGCGGGGACCCAAGGAGGCCGGAGCTTGGCGAGCACTCCTGGCGCCCTGCGCTCCGAGGCTAGGCGCGCCCCGGCGCGGATGCGCCCCGAGCAGCACCACCTGGCGGGCGTGCATGCGGGCGGGCGGGCCCGGCCGGAGGGGGGCGCAGGTGCGGGCCGGCCGGGTGGGGCGGGGCGGGCGCGACGGGGCGGGCCGAGCCGGGCCACCGAGGCCGCAGAGGCCGCGGCGCCAGCCCGCCTGCACCGCGCCATGGCCCCGCGCGCCCGGCGGCGCCGCCCGCTGCCCCCGCTGCTGGTGCTGTGCGCGCTGCTCGCCCCGCTGCAGGTAAGGAGCGGGCGCCGGACCCCGACCTGCCGGGACCTGGGGGCCGCGACACCTGGCTCCTCCGTGCTCAGAAGCCAGAGGCTTGGGGATGGGGGGAGACAGACGCTGGGAACCCGGGGTTTCCCGGCGCTTCCTGGAGTCGGATGGGGGGAGGAGAGGAGGGCAAGCGGAGGGGTATTGGGGCGCCGAAGGAGGAGGTCGGTGAGACCCCAACACCGGGGCTCGGGCTCTTTCAAACGCTCCACTTAATCGCAGACTTCGATGATGCCTTTTGCTATCTATACACCTACCGCAGCGTCTGCTAAGCGCCTACGGAGACTTGCTACAGCGGGGACACAGCGCGGTAGCCCCTGTCCAGTGTAGACCGCTGTCCCCGCTGAGCCGAGTAGGCGGGCGGGGGTAGCCCCTGTCCAGTGTAGACCGCTGTCCCCGCTGAGCCGAGTAGGCGGGCGGGGGTCAGGGTCGCAGACAACGCCCAGGGGAGACGGACCCTTCCTACCGACCGTTTCTCTCCGGGGTCAGCTTTCGGAGCCTTGGGTGGCTAACCTGAATTTCACACCCTAACCCTACCTCCCTTTCGCCTGCATCTGAAGAACAGAGCAACCCCCGCCCCCAGGGGGTGTCCTGCGGGTACGGCGAGGAGAACTGGGAAGTTTCTTCGGGAAAAGCTGATGGGCTTTCCTTTTCGTGTCCCCCTTTCCCTCCCTTCGCCGCCCTCTGCTCTCCCCACACACACTTTAAGGTCCCCCAGTTCCGACGCTGGCTCTGAATAACCATAGAATCGCTGGTTCTCAGAAACCTTTGACTGTGCACAAGTTGTTGCTGTTTATTTATTTATTTACTTTGCAATTAGAGAAACCTGGGTACTGATGTGTTTCAAGTCAGTCCTGGGAGCCCAGCTTTCATTGCCTTCAGTCTGCGTCTCTAAGACCCTGCGGGACCGCGCAGGAACGCACCGCGCTGGGTAGAGGCTAATCCCTGTGGCCAAGGCCCTCTTGGGGCTTCCTAGCCCGGGATGCACCCGGGGCATCCCCAGGTCCAAATGCAGCTCCGTGGATGGAGCAAATCACTTCTGCCCTCCAGACAGATTTGCTTCCAGACAAAGAATTCGAATTCCCTTAATCCCTGGGTTGAGGGGTTGTCTTTGGTCAGAACCCCCTGGGTGGCACCTATACTTAGGAGCGTCCCAAGGCTTCAGCCCTTTAGGTGTAAGGCTGCAAAACTATGGTTTCTCAGACTCCTCTTGCCACCCAAGACTCTTAACAGATTGCTCAGTACGGTCACCAAATAAATAAAGCCAGGCGTTCATTTTTTTGTGTTCCCAGAGGAGAGTCGCAAAGTGAGGCAGACCCGACACACCAAGTGCAGTACTAGAAAAATGGTTTATACTTGAAAGCTGCTCAGAGGGAAGGGTGAATGTTGGTGGTTTTCTTGGTTTCAGTAGTTTGAGATTTCCCTTCTCTGTTAAAACTGGCTTTGGTTTCTGCTAACGTCACTCCGGCAAAGACAATGGGAGGTGCTCTTTAAGACCCGTGTTTGGGTTGAAAAGAGAGGGGAAACCCAGTTTAGGTAAAAGTATTGATGGAAATAGTTGACATGTGCTGAAAATTCGGGTGAAGATTAATTTTGTTTCCTTCCCAATTGTATGGGAACTGTCTCTTGGGATAGTTGAAGGAAAAGAAGGCGGAAAAACCTAATGGAATTTTTCATTTTAAGGGCACCAGGTGTTGCTTAATTAAGCGTTGGACAGGTTGGACAGGGTGCTACCTTATTTGAACTAAAGGACTAGGGCTCCATGGAGCAGCCAGCCACCTAAGAAAAACCTGTCTGTCTGTGCAGCTGAAGAAATATCTCACATTGCTTTTGCATAACTCTATGCATACATATGTGTATGAAATGTATTCAGTTCTAATGCTAATAACATATTTGGCAAGACGCAGTGGTGTACACTTGTAACCCCAGTACTTAGAATACTGAGACAGGAGGATCACAAGTTTGAGGCTGGCCTCAGCAACTTAGGGAGGCCCTCAACAACTTAATGAGCCCTTGTTTCAAAATAATAATAATAATAATAATAATAATAATAATAATAATAATAATAATAAATAAAAATAGGACTGGGGGTGTAGCTCAGAGGTAGAAGGCCCCTGAGTTCAATCCTCAGTACTGGGGGGGGGGGGAAAGAAAGTAGATTCTATTAAAACAGGTTTATTTTTCAGAACAACATTTCAATAAATGTTGTTTCCCTTT
The DNA here is from genome assembly GCA_004027655.1 of Graphiurus murinus. Classification (NCBI taxonomy): domain Eukaryota; kingdom Metazoa; phylum Chordata; class Mammalia; order Rodentia; family Gliridae; genus Graphiurus; species Graphiurus murinus. The sequence goes on from PVLC010002085.1 coordinate 63,820, forward strand.
GATGCGTGTGTGTTTTACTAGGGATTGAACCCAGAGGCATTCTACCTCTTCAAGCCATACCCTAGCCCTATTTTATTTTTTTGTTTCAAAACAGGGTCTTCCTAAGTTGCTGAGGCTGGCTTCAAACCTGCAATCCTCCCATCTCAGCCTCCCAAGTACTGGGATTACAGGTGTGTGCTACCATGCCTAGCTGGTTTCCTTTAAGGCATTTTAACTGTGTGCATTTTTTTTAATATATATATATAACAGGAGGCCTATTCTATCAAGTTACCTAATAAGTCCATTGGGAGCATGTACCACTAAAATGCAAGTTACAATTGACACGATACCACAATTAGGATACACATTGGGCATCGATTGTGTGCATTTTTAAAGCATACCTAAACTTCTATATCGGTCAGTTCCAATCAAATGACCCCGGGATGTTCCGCTGCTTATTTTAGTTTGTGCTCAGCCTCCTGGAGGGGAATTTGGCTCTCTGAAAGAGGAGGCTGGAGGCAGTTTTACAATATTATCCCCCAAAGATACAGTGATTGCACGTGTTTCCTGTGTTCAATTCCTGTATCTTTGGCCAACTTATTCTATTAGTCTAAAAATGTAGGGATTGCATTAGCAGCCAGGCTTAAGGAACTGCTTAGTGGGGGAATTGGTGGTGCAAAATAGTTGGCAAAAAATAGATTCCAGAAAGTGCATTATCTGCAAATATTGTACTTGGTGTCACTTACATTAAATTAAATAGATTGAAACTTACCTAGAAGGCTTTAAGTTTTGCCTTTCAAGACATGTCTGTGGTTATTTCTCTGTCTGCTTGTATTTGTGACCGAATTTGTCTCTACACATAATTAAGGGCATTTGAGTTTTTAGGCCGATGGTCCTGCTATTTATTCCAAGTAAGAAAATACAGATGCAGGCTGGGCATGGTGGCACACGCCTGTAATCCCAGGACTTCGGGGCTGAAACAGGAGGATCACAGGTTCATGGCCAGCCTCAGCAACTTAGTGAGGCCCACTGCAACTTAGTGAGACCCTGTTCAAAAAAATAATAATATAGGGCTGGGGGTATAATATAACTCAGAGGTATTCTGTGTTCATTCCCTAGCAAAACACACATACATACACACACAGGAAAGAAAATACAGGTACACGCTTTTTTTTTTTTTGCAGTACTAGAGATGGAACCCAGGGGCATTCTACCTCCAAGCAACAGCCCCAGCTCTATTTTTTATTCTTTATTTTGAAACAGGGTCTCACTAAGTTGCGGAAGGCCTCACTAAGCAACTGAGGCTGGCCTTGAACCCGGATCCTCCAGTCTCAACCTCCCAAATGCTGGGATTACAAGCGTGCGCCACCATGCCCAGCAGGTGCACACTTTTCATTAAGGAAGTTGACTATGCACGGTTATGTGATCCTGGGTTACCTAAGACCTAAGGGCAGGTGCCTGCAGTCCCAGGACAACAGATGTCTCTGATGTGTAAATCACCGTGTTAGTGAGAAATAGGACAATGACATAATCATGTGTTCATGGGTCACAGTCTAGTGGAAAGGACCAGTTGGTAGAACTGTCAGGATACAAAAGCAGCCTGTGATAAGCAGAGCGCCCAGCACAGCCCACGGGCCCCAGGAGGACCTTGGGAGGGAAGGGTGTCTTGAGTGGGCTTTGAAGGATGGGTGGGAAATGGAGGGTCAGAGAAAAATGATCCCCAGAGGCGGGTGAGGAAGAACGCTTTCTAGGTCAAGAGGATCCTGTGAGTGGTTTAGAGCTAAAGGGATCTTGCCAGAAAGAAACCACATAGGCTTTGACCTTGCAGACAGCACAAAGCACTCCCTTCAGGAAATTCCACCAAACACACGGGGTGGTACACTCTTACAGTTGCGAGATAACTCCGGTGTGGCTCTTATTGAGGTGGTTAAGGTAGATAAATAAGCAGCAGATAAGGCTGGGGGTGCTGGAAAGGCCAGTGAGGGGAGCCCTGGAGGAAATCCCCCAGGGTGGGGTTCAGGTTGTAGGGTAGGTGCGTCCTCTGTGCCCTGTTCTTCCTGCCTATCCCAGATGTGAGACTTGGATGTAGCTTAATTCCTCGTTGGAGAACGCAGACACCTCAGATGCCTCTGCTGTTACTTCCTGGCCACCGCTTCCCCCAGATTGCGCATCTGTGATCGGAACCCATTCTCTGTGTTGATAAAGAGTTGATAAGGAGCCATGGGTTGGTTTTCTCAGCTGTCTGCCAGTGGTTCTCACACCAGGAAAACCGAGACAATACAGATGTGTCTCTGGAGGTGAATAAATCAGTGTTTTATGAGGCCACGGAAAGGGGAGTTCCAAACCTGGGCCTCCTTCACAGAGAGTGTTGTTTTAAGAAGGCATAGCGTTAGCGCTATCTGCCATGTCAGTATTTTAAAATGTCCCTCATTCATGGGGGAAGGGTTAAATGAGAAATGTGTGCACGTAAGCCTCTATCAGCTTGTACCTAACAAAGATGTATGATTACAATGCACCAATAAAAAATAAATAAATAAAAAGAATGAACTGGCACATCCAAATGGAAAAAAAAATGTCCCTCATTGTATTTTCCTAGTTTTGGAGTGTGTGGGGGAAATGTATGTAGGTAATTATATATGCACATGAAATATGTAAATAAATATATATAGATATACATATTTTTATATAGATAAATAAATATATCTAGTGTTTTTCCCAGTCGGTGTGTTTAGTGGATTCTAGGAATGTTGTCTCTCCCCACCCCCACCGCTGCTCCTGTGGATCTGCAGCCTGTCCTCCGTCCTCGGCATTGTTGTGGGATAACCCGGTCCCACACGTGGGTCCTTGGCATCCATGATAAAAAGAATTTTAACACGTGCCATTTAGGAACAAAAAGTAGGAATTTATTTAGGAAAAATAAGGGAAAGGGGAGAATAACAGGTTAGCGGGCATCTTCCTGTCCTGATGCGCTTCCCAGGTCCCAAGAGAGCGAGGCGTGGTTTACTCCTTTCCTTTATAGGCTTTTAAGAGGGCTGGGCCCAGAAGAGGTCTGGTCCTCCTCCTTCTTCAGGAATTGGTGGGCGCAAATTGAGTAGGTGGTCCAAATTGAGTCCTTCCTCTTTCTCAGGTTTCAAGATGGGCTTGGCTGTAAATTTCCAGTGTCCCAGTGTCCGTTGCCCCTGACTCTTAGGTGGGGGGCAGGGCCCAAGGTACTTCCAAACCTTGGCTGTGAATTTTTGGTGTCCTTTGTCCTGACTTAGGTGGGGGCAGAGCTTTCGGGGATTAGGATATGGAGCTTTTTTAGAAAACTTAAAAACTATAATTTTCCTTTCCCTCCCAATGTCTCCTTTCTGCCTAAATTATTTCTTCTATCCTACATCAGCATCTGCCCATTGGCCCGGTCTGCTGTACACCGGCCTCTGAGCGCACAGGTTCCTACCCCCAGCTCTGTGCATACCAGGCATGGATGGGCAGCCTTCTGCTCAACAGGTGAATTTTCCTCTGAAAAATTATCTTTCTCTCTTCTTCCTGATCTGTAAGAAATCCTTCCTGTGTGTTTCCTAGTAGGTGCTATGTGCAGTCTTTCAGCTCATCCTTTTTTTTTTTAATCTTAAATTGTGTGTGTGTGTGTGTGTGTGTGTGTGTGTGTGTTTATTTTACTGGGGATTGAGCTGAACCCAGGGGCACTCTAACTCCAAGCGACATCCCCAGCCCTTTTTATTTTTATTTTTTGGTTTTGAAACAGGGTCTCACTGGGTTGCTGAGAGTCTCAATGCATTGCTAAGGCTGTCCTCCAGCCGGCGATCCTCCTGTCTCAGCCTCCCAAGTACTGGGACTCTAGGCGTGCACCACCACGCCTGGCTCAGCTCATCCTTCCTGCCCCCAAGCACCGAGCTGAAGAAACCAGGAAGGAGCAGTGGGCTTCAGGCAGCAGCCTTGGTCCTCTGTAGTTCTTGCTTTTGAGGTTGGAAGCCACGTGGGTGTTAAGGGAGGTTCCTTCTGTCCTGATTCTGAGAGAGCTCTGCGTCTGTTTCCTGCCAGCGCTCCCCCAACAGGCTCGGCTCCTATTCTGTCTCAGGCACCAGAGGGTTGGTCACAGGCCATTCTCAGGCAGCAAGAAGCCCCAGAGGGCAGGCAGGCAGAAGCACGTTCCTATTGGTGGTGTGACAGCAACTTTATATCTGCATTTGTTTTGTTGGCCACCTCTGCCTTTGATTGCTGGGGGCTTCCACATGCTGGATGTAGCATTTAGTAATGAGTGGAGGGCCCAAATTCATGGGAAATGCATTTTTGGAGGGGGGAGGGGTACTGGGGATTGAATCTAGGAGCATTCTACTCTGAGCCCCTATTTAATTTAATATAATTTAATTAATTAATTTATTTTATTAATTTTATTTTATTTTACTTAATGATTTTATTATTTATTTATTTATTTATTTGCAGTACTGGGGATTGAATCCGGGGCATTCTACTCTGAGCTCTTCTCCTAGCCCTAATTTATCTATTTATTTTTTTACTTTGAAACAGGGTCTCACTAAGTTGCAGAGGGCCTCGCTAAGTGGCTGAGGCTGGCCATGAGCCCGCGATCCTCCTGTCTCAGCCTCCCAAGTATCAGGATTACAGGCCCGTGCCACCACACCCAGCTAAAATGCATTGATTTGTTGCGAGAAGCTTGACACCTGCTTACCTATGCAACCATGAAGTAGGCGAAGGAGACAGAGACCAAGGGCCGCAGCCCCTGGGTTCAGGAGCCTCCAAGTCTAGACGTGTGCAGAGAGTGCAAATACAGCAGGGGCGTCTTCAAAGTATGGAGAGCACACCGGACAAGTGTGCGCTCACCTCAAGTGCTGGGGAGGAGTGTCCATGCGGCCTCCCTCTCTGGTCGTGTGTATCTGAGCACTGCAGAAGGTGCCCGCGAGTGACATCTGGGCTGGCTTCTGGGGTAGGACAATGGAGTGTTTTCTACAGGGGAACTGTAGGAAGCACAGTTTAGGGCGTGAGGGGACAGCAGGCAGGAGCCCACACTCCAGGTTCATGTGCAGGCTGAATAGTGGCTATGTGTCCTGCTCCCCGTGAGCCCCAGGAGGGACGTGATCAGATTTGTGCGTGGCGAGACACGTCCGGGGTGGAGCCCGGGGCTGGTAAGGAGGCCACCGCCTTGGTTTGGGGACCAGCTAGCAAAGGCTCAAATCAGGTCAGGGCAGCCGAGCACGGAGGGATTTCAGAGCCAGTGGGGCTTTGCTGGCCATCACAGCACAGGTGCAAGGACGTGGCTACTTAGACCTGTTATTCAAAAAGAAAAAATAACATGATTTACATTATGGCGTGAGATGATAATGCACTAATAAAGGCATATTTTTAAAAAAGGAAAAGACATAGAAGCTAGTACAAAACAGTTGATCATGTGGATTCTATCTTTCACAGCTTAGGAAGGAAATTGCCGTCTTAGTTCAAATCAAAGTGTTGTTCAGGCTCCAGTGAAGGACTTTCCTCCAAACAAATAAACAGAACAGAAGGGTGAAGCATGCAATGTTGAATCCCAGTTTGGGGTGGGGGGATTATCTCATTGGGAAGCAGAGACAAAGTTCCTTAGTGTGGCAGTAAACAAGCTAAAAAGCCTCCTGGCCTTGCAGGATATTTGCAGGCTCTGGAATCCAAAGCCATTTCCTGGCGCAGGGGTGTCCTGGAATGAGAAGCGCAGGATGGAAGCCGGGCCCTGAACCCCACACCGAACGCAGATAAGCGGCCAGCGATCCCCAGCGGGTCCAGCGCAGAGCAGGTGCGACCTGACCCCTGGTCCCCCGCACCGGCCTCACACAGGCCACCGGCCCCCCGAAAGAAGCTGTGTTTATGTTATAGCTCAGCAAAAACTCACCTTTTCCTGGCAGAATGGTTATTGACAAAGATGAGTGTTTCCTTTTCCCTGGGACCAGCCGCTCCTAAGCTCCCCACCTACAAACTCCTAGCCCAGCAAGTGACGCCGAGGCCTGCCTGGCACCAGCAAAGTCAGACCTGCCAGGTTTTCAAGCAGCAGGAAGAACCCGCTGGGAAAAAAAAAAAAAAAAGAGGCTTTCCGTTCGCCAGAATAATAATAACTTATTACATTTCCTGTTCAGAGTGTCAACAGTTCAGGAACCACTTCCTTATGTTATCAGAAGTTTGAAGACTTTCCATTAAAAATGAGGAAGAAAAACTAGCTTTTGGTGGATGTGATGGCTGAGCTGGGCAAGCGGGGCCAGAGGATGCGGGGTGTTGCCTATACGGTCCTGTGAGCGCCCCCGTGCTGCTCACAGCCCCCAGGTGGGAACAACCCCCCCCCCCCCAGTATCGAGTTTGTTTGGTTTTTGTTGTTGTTGTTGTTGCAGTACTGGGGATTGAACCCAGGGGCATTCTACCTCCGAGCTACATCCCCCAGCCCTGTTTTTTTGTTCTTTATCTTTGAAACAGGGTCTCGCTAAGTTGCAAAGGGCCTCACTAAGTAGCTGAGGCTGGCGGAGAGTCTGAGGTCCTCCTGTCTCAGCCTCCCAAGTACTGGGATTACAAGCGTGCACCGCCACGTCCAACTGGGTATTAAGTTAAAAAAAAAAACAAAAAAAACCAAAAAAACCCCACTGATTCCTTTGTCTAATGTTAAAGCAGTTAACTTGAAAGTGGATGGCCTAGCAGTGCATGCAGCGTCAAAGCCATATCAGAGTTCAGAGCCTGTGGCAGGCCCTTATCTTCTCAGTGTGAGACTCCAGATCACAGCAGGATTGCATCGAAAGCACTCATGGATGGAGAATCTGCTCCATTTCCAAAGCTTAGCAGAGATTATTCACATCTGTCCTTGCTAACCTGTCACTGTTCAGTAATTCCTAACGTCAGGAACTTCCCTAAAGCCGACCTCCCTCCAGCAGGTCACAATTTGACCCCATTTCCTCAAATGTGCTCTTTAATGCGGCAGAGACGGTGGGTCAATGTCACCTCTGTTTCGCTATTCCTGTTGTTGTTGATGGCGAAGCCGCAGCTTCCCCCTTCCCCAGGTTACCCGTGCCAGTTCCTGTGGCCTCTTTGTCAGTTTCCGTCTCCCTCCAGCTCCGTGGAGTGGATGCTTGTTTGGGATCACTGGCAAGATAATAATACTAAGAGCCCAGAGGCGCTGTGGAAACCTCCAAGTCAGGCCTGGCCTCCCGTTTCTCCTTCCCATCAAAGTGCTGCAGAAGCAGGCCTGAAGGACGGTTTGGAGTGGAGGGCTGGGTGGGTAGTTTTGTTTGTTTGTTTGTTTGTTTTGGTTTTGGGGTTTTTTTTTGCAGTACTGGGGATTGGACCCAGGGGCATTTTACCTCTGAGCTACACCCCCAGCCCTATTTTTTATTCTTTATTTTGAAACAGAGTCTCACTAAGTTGCAGAATGCCTCACTAGGTAGCTGAGGCTGGCCGTGAACCCAGATCCTCCTGTCTCAGCCTCCCAAGTACTGGGATTACAAGCGTGCGCCACAACGCCCGGCTTGGTTTAACACCTTCTTTGGCTGCCATAGGCCTTGGGATTCCAGATTCTTGGCCCAGCTCTTAGTTAATGATGGCTAGGATCCATATATTTAAAGTCCCTGCCAGGTAGCTGGGTGTGGTTATGCACTCCTTAATCCCAGTACTTAGAAGGCTAAGACAAGAGGATTGCAGGTTCAAGGACAACCGGGCAATTTAGAGAGACCCTCAACAACTTAGCAAGACTCTGTTTCAAAATGAAAAGTAAAAAGGGCTGGAGGAGTAATAGCTTGGAGATAGAATGCTCATGGGTTTAATCCCCAGTACCAAAACAACAAATAAAAAAACAAAACAAAGCAAAGTGTGTGGTAGTGCATGCTTGTAATCCCAGTACTTGGGAGGCTGAGACAGGAGGATCTCAGGTTCAAGACCAGCCTCAGCTACCTAGTGGGATTCTGTAAGACCCTGTTTCAAAACAAACAAAAAATAAATAAGAGTTGGGGGTATAGCTTGGAAGTAGATGCCTCTGGGTTCAATCCTCAGTACACACACACACACACACACACACACAGTCCCTGCCTTTTGTTGAGTCCTCCTGCATGCCGCACGTTCTAGATGCTTTATCTCTAGTGCTCCCTCCACCTTGCTGAAAAGATGAGGAAACTGAGGCACAGAGAGACTAAGAAACTTGCCTTGAAACGGGCTGGCCTCAAATCTACGATCCTCCTGTCTCAGCCTCCTAAGTACTGGGTTACAAGCGTGCACCACCACGCCTGGCTACAAGGCAGGGACTTTAAACATGTGAGTTTGCACAGCTGGCAAGAGGCAGAGATGGCTCCTCCCAAGGGTCTGCCCTAGTGGCCCAGTGACCTGCCTGCACGCTTGCTCTGTGGCGGGCAGGTGGGGTAGAGAAAGAGATGGAGGGGCAGAACAGAGGGACGGAGCAGGCATTCTGGAAGGCGTTTTGGAAGATCCTGCAGCCAGTCTGCATTTGTGGGGTCCGTGTTGTCTACTTGAGGATGTGTTCACTGAGTGAGCCCTTCCCACAACTCTTGTTAAGCAGAAATGAAAATGGCACATCTTAAGCTGGGCGTGGTGGTGCACGCCTGTAATCCCAGCATTTGGGAGGCTGAGACCGGAAGATCCGGGTTCGCAGCCAGCCTCGACCACTTAGGCACTCCACAACTTAGTGAGACCCTGTTTCAAAATTAAGAATAAAAAATAGGGCTAGGGGTATAGCTCGGAGGTAGAATGCCCCTGGGTTCAATCCCCAGTACCTCCAAAAAAAGAAAAAAAAGAAAAAAAAAAAAGAAAATGGTGCGTCTTTAAGGCAGCTAGAGAGGAAAGACAGGACCCAGGGGGGCTCCCTCAGCACTGTGTGCCAGTCCATCCCTGACTCAGGAGGAAACGGAGCGTGACACGATGAATCATTCCCGCCACTTCCTGAAGCAGAGGCCCCTCTGCTCCTCTGCCCCCTAGGCCAGCAACAAAGTGCCCCAACCGCTGGCCTCAGCCTGCTGCGCCCAAGACTGTCCACGCTCACACCAATGGCCGCTCTCCTCTCCTGCAGGTGCAGGGCTGGAGCCGGGGGCCCAGGGCAGCCGCAGCCAGCTAAATGTTCAGCCTCATCAGCTTTTGGAAGGAGTTCCATTTTATTTTTCAAAGTTCTTTATATAAGTCTTACTCTTCCTATAATTACAGTGGACCTGGGAGCCATCTCCTTTGGCCCAAATGGCCTGGACTCTAATAATGTCTTTGCCATGGCATACATCAAAATCGTTTTAGCCAGGCATGGTGGCGCACACTTGTAATCCCAGTACTTGGGAGGCTGAGACAGGAGGATCACAGATTGGAGGACAGCCTCAGCAAGTAGTGAGACTCTCATCAACCTAGTGAGACCCTGTTTCCAAAGAAGAAATAAAATCGGGCTGGGGGTGCAGCTCGAAGGTAGAATGCCTCTGGGTTCAATCCCCAGTACCACAAAAAAAAAAGGAACATTGCTTTCCAACATTGGCCTTTTTTTCCCCAATCCCTTAAAGGCATTTCCTGAGTAGTAAGAGAGAAGGTGAAGTAAGAAAGAGGGGCAGAACACAGAGAGCCCTCTGGGTCCACTGTCAGTGTTGAGCTTCTGCCTGGAGTGGGGGGCTCCCTAGGGGGATGGGCGGAGGATGACAGCATGGTTCTGCTAAGGGAGAGTGGCTGGAAATCTAGAGACTGAGAGTGTGGGCAGGGAGCTGGATGTCACTTGTCCTGTCATGCAGCCTCTGACCTTGAGCTCAGAGATGGCCCCCTGGGAAATGCAGAGTCTCAGGCCCCGCCTCTGACCTCCTGAGTCAGAATCCGTGCTTTAATCAGATTTCCTTGTGATTCTGTCGCACATTAGAGAAGCACTGGGTTTCACCCTGAGAGCCAAGGGCAATCAGAGAAGGGGAGATGCAGACAAGGGGGAATCCTTCCTTCTTGGGCCATTTTGGGGCTCATGGCCTTAGTAGTTTGTGCTCTCAGAATGGAGGCAGAGCCTGGAAGATAAGCACAGAGGTCACTGGCTTTCACTACTATAATGAGGAAAAGAAATTCTCATCTCAAATGAATAATAACAAACAAACAAACAAACAAAAAAGCTGGTGTAGTGGTGCATGCCTGTAATCCCAGTACTTGTGAGGCTAAAACAGGAGGACAGTAGGTTTGAGGCTAGCCTCAGCAACTTAGCGTGACCCTCAGCAACTTGGACCGTATTTCAAAATTAGAAATAAACAAAAGGCTGGGGGTGTAGCTCGGAGGTTGAATGTCACTGGATTCAATCGAGAGAGAGAGAGAGAGAGAGAGAGAGAGAGAGAGAGAGAGAGAGAGGAAAGAAGAAGAAGAAGAAGAAGAAGAAGAAGAAGAAGAAGAAGAAGAGAGAAGAAAAGAGAAGAGAAAGAGAGAGAGAGAAGAGAGAAAGAATATGAGGAAGGGAGGGAGGGAGGGAGGATAAAGGAGCATTCACTGGAGCCTGTGAAAGTCACGTTGAGGGATAACATGACACGTCAAAGCCATCCTAATTCCTGTGTTTAGGAAGCAAGCCTTCCTTGCATTCTCCCACAGATGTGAACTTTTTTCACTTCATGTCTCTCTGGAAGACAGTGAAACTTGTAACCAAAGTTTTAAAATGCAAGGTGATGTCTTCCTTTTCCCTTGGGCCACACATTTTCATTTCAAGAAGCAGAGATAATAAGTGCCTTATGAAGAAAATAAGAAAGAAGTTTTGGCAAAAATCACTAGACCTTTGATGAGCTCCTGAGTACATCTCTCTCTTGTATTTCTTTAAGTAGCATATCTGGAATCAAGGTGGGGGGGCAGGATGCTGGAGGACCCAGGAAGAAGCAACTTTTAAAGCTCTCTGTAAAGTCAGTTGTTTTAGCATTTGCCAAAGAAAAATGACAAATATGTTGAGATTTCTAATAGGCCACAGTTACTCTATATTGTTAATGTTTTTTGTTAAATTAAACCTGACCCAAGTCAGATTTCTTTTTCTGTGTGTGTGTGTGTGTGTGTGTGTGTGCGCGCGCACCCGCGCACACACATTTACTCCAAAAAATGTTTGGCAAAATGGTTAAGAGAATAAATTTTATATCATGTATATTTTATTATAATTAGTAATAATATAAGAAAATTCTGTGGCAAATTGTCTTAGGCTGTTTTGTGTTACTATAACAAAATACCTGAGTCTGGGTGCTTTACAACAAAAAAAGTTTATTTGGTTCATGATTCTGGTGGCTAGAAAGACCAAACAGCATCTGGCAGGGGCTCCCTGGCAGAGTCACAACATGGCAGGAGACAGCGCATTACCAGAGTGTGCCCAAGAGCCACAAGCATCAAGTTAGTTTGGAGGAAGTTACATGGTGGAAGAAGCAAGAGACCCAGGAGGGGCTGGACTCTTTCTTTCATAACAACCTGCTCTCTCATGAGCTAATCCATTCCCGTGAGCCCCAACCCACTCGGGAGACCCGATCACCTCCCTCTGGGCCCATCTTTCAGTACTGTTGCAAGAGAGAAGGAAGCCTCCACATGAGTTTCAGTGGAGACCAACCACCTTCAAACCACAGACCTTCCTCCCTGGTAGTGAGAATAGCATGAAGCACTTATTATATAAACCTTCACAGAGTAATGGCCATGTCCAGTGTGATCCTTAAGTCGACACCACACAGTCCTGATTCTGTAAACGCATCTGTATAAACTATGCGGCCACCTGCGTGGCCTTATAGAGAACTCTCCTTCTGCGTGGGCTTCTTGCTGCTCCTTGGTCAAGCCATGCCAACTCCCTGAAGGTCTCCACTCCCATGTCCTCTGAGCAAGGAGGCTTCCCACAATAATCCCATCACCTTGCTTTCCTTGTCCTATCTTTTCATAACAATTATTACAACCAGATAGATTTACCGTATGTTTATTGATTGCCTTTCTGCTCCACTGGACTGTAGGCAAGGACTCTTCCCAGGGAGTATCCATCCGCTGTCTCCTAAAATTGTCTCCGGCACATAGAACGCATTCAGCTAATATTTGAGGGCTAAGTGAAGGTATATTTAAGGTGTCCCACTTTTAGGTTGCAAACTCACGGAACCTGTTTTGCTCAAGTGCTAAACCCCCAGATTATTTTCTGAAGACCCACGCAGTGGTGGTGTTTAGAATGGGAGTATTTTTCCTACAACCAGAAATTTCTTTCAAAATGGTGAAAATAAACTCAAGAGTTCTACCACCCTCTGATGCCTCCCATGTTCCATGCCATGAGTCATCTGCCAGCAGCTAAATCAAATCCTGTGAGCTGGTCCAGCAAAATTAAATTTCCCCATGAAAAGTATCAAGGGACTTGAATGGACTTCTCTCTCTCTGCAGAGAAGACATACAGATGGCCGATAAGTGCTTGAAAAGATGCTGAACACCATTAGTCCCTGGGAAAGTGCAAACCAAAGCCACAACGAGATACCATGTCCCACCTATTAGGATAGAAACCAACACGTGTGGTTGAGGATCTGAAGAAACTGGGACCCTTGTACATTCCTGGTGGGGCTGGCAAATGGCACAACCTCCAGTGGACACAATCCGGGGATGCCTCAGAAAGCTAGACAGAATCACCATCCGCTCTAGCTTGGCTGTGGAACGGCCCTCAGTAAAGCTCATGTTGTTGGCAGTGCAGCCATGTTGAGAAGTGGAATGATTGACGAGGACTCTAACCAGTGGATGAATCCACCGACAGATTAATACTTTGCATGGATGTACTGGGTGGTAACTGTAGGCAGGGAGGGCAGGTGGGGATGGAGCGGGTGGCTCACTGGGAGCTTGGCTTTGGGGACTGTATCTAGCGCGAGTCCTTTCCCTCCCTCTCTGCTTCCCGGCTGCCGTGAGTTGAGCACGCCTCGCCACCATGATGTGAAGCAGCTGACCCTGGACTGACCCTCTGATACATGAGCCAAAGAAACCTTTCTGCTTTGAAGTTGTTCTTGTCGGCTATTTTGGTATTTTGGCCACAACAGTGCAAAGCTGACCAAGGTATCATATATTCCTAGGTGTAGACCAAAAAGAGTTGAAAATAGGACTGAAACAAACACTTAGGCATCCATGTTCATTGCAGCATTATTCACTGTATCCAAAAGGTGGAAGTAACCCAGGTGTCCATTAACAGATGGATGGGTACACTGTTCATAGAGTGCAGCCATAAAAAAGAAGGAAGTTCTGGTACATGATATGATATGAAGGAATCTTAAAGACATTATGTTAAGTGAAATAAGCCAAGCACAAAAGGGCAGATATTGTATAATTCCACTTACATAGAGTGGTCAGATACATAGAGACAAATAGAATGGGGGTGGCCAGGGGCTGATAGGAAGAAAAGTGGGGAGTTTTTACTTAATAATTGTACAGATATTTTGTTTGGGGTAACAAAACAGACCTGAAGAGAGAAAGTGGTGAGAGCTGCACAGTATTGTGAGTGGAATTAATACGGCCAAATTGACACTTAAAATGGCAAAATTTGCGTTATATGTATTCCACCACAATACACTTTTTCTTAAATTTAGTTACTGGAAAGGTTAAAAAATGTAAATCAAAGAACAGGTATAAAAAGAACCAAATTCAGGGCTGGGGATGTAGCTTAGTAGCATAGCACTTACCTAGCATGCAGAAAGGCCCAGGTTCAATCCCCAGCACACACCACACACACACACACACACACACACACACACACACACACACACACACACACACACGCACACAGCCAAATTAAATATTATACCTTATATACCTGGTGTGTGCGTGCGTGTAGCCCTTTCTCACCTCCCTGAATTGAGCTGCACTCTTGCTCCTGCAGATGTGGCCACCTAGAGTCCCTCCTGCTCCCGCCAGCTCTTTCCTGTCCACTCCTCCCCGGAGGTTTAGCCAGGATCCTGCATCTGTTCTTGTCTAAAAAGACTCTGCACTCCCACTTCTTGCCCTTTGTCATCCCAGCGGTTTCCAGCTTGGTGCTTGGGGCTGCCTTCTCTTCGGCCACCACCTGGGAGGAGCTCCCCCCACCCCACCTTCCCGAGGCCCCAGGGCTCCCTCCCTCTCTCCCTCCCCCTGCTCAAGCTCCCTTCCTTCCGCTCCTCTGCCCCACCCCCTACCCCTCAGTGCCGCAGCCTGGGCGTCCCTCCTGGGCATCCCTCCTGGGAGGCCGTCACCATCAGTGCCCTTTCCTCTCTTCTGCACCCAGCCCGTGGGAAGCCGGGGTCTGTCACCAGCGAGGGCTGCAATTCAGGACTGAGTGGCACTTAGCCCCTTTCCAGGGCACCCGTGCTTGGACGCAGAACGGAGCTCCGCCCCTCGGTGTCCTCTCAGCCATCTCCGAGACTCTGTCCTTTGCGAGGGCAGGGACCGGCCTGACCTTTAGGCGGGCTGCTAGCCGATGCCACGCACAAGCCAGTGAGAGGAAGCTCTGGGCAAAGATGACCTCGATGTGCCGACACCGAGACAGCAGAGTGTCTTAGAGGTTCATACTCTTGTTTAACCCTGGCCTCGGCCGGCTTCGGGCTTTGGGTCTACATGACGAGACAGATTGTTTTGGGAGATAAAGGTGACTGAATCACAAAAAGAAATGACTGGCCTTGTTCTGTTGTTTGCACAGGAGCAAATTGACTCTGCGTCACCTTGGGGGTGATGCTGTGTTGCTGTGTGTGTGGGGGGGCATGGTTCATTCATGTTGTAATTTTTCTTCTTCTTTTTGGTGAAACTGAGGATTGAACCCAGGGCATTCTACCTCTGAGCTACACCCCAGCCCTATTTTTTTATTCTTTATTTTTGAAGCAGGGTCTCACTAAGTTGCAGAGGGCTTCCCTAAGTAGCTGAGACTAGGGGCAAACCTGCGATCCTCCTGTCTCAGCCTCCCAAGTACTGGGATGACAAGCGTGTGCCACCATGCCCAGACCATTCATATGTTTGTAATTTTCAATGACACCTGCGGGAGCTGATCAGCCAGGATGAATGGCTTCAAGTTGGAGTTTTGAATCCTCTTTAGTTGCTGGACCAAAGTGCATTGTAGGCTGGCCTAAATCCTTTGGTAGCGAGCCAATTGTAACTTTTTGTAACAGTCTTAATTCTTCCTCATCTTCTCAAACTAGCTAAAGGTATCTTTTTATATTGTCCTAATCACAAGTACTTGAGTCTAGCTTTTAGCAGGGGATTTTTTTTTTTGTTTTTAAGACCTGTGTGTTGAAGATATAATGTTCTTGAAACAAATTCTATTTTAAGCACTTGGGGAGTTTTCTGTTAAATCTTCTGATTCTCTGTATCCATTTCTACTTTCCCTTACACACGTACCTGGCTGGTATAACCTGGGGCCTCCAAGTTTCCAGTAGGATCTGTAGTTCACTGGTCTCCCAGGTGAGGCAGACACATCTCAGGGAGTGAGTGTGCCAGGTAATACACTGGAGTGCACATGTAATCCCCAAATACTGCCCCCTAATTCTCCTTGAATCTTTAATTGGTTAACTAGTTAATTAATTAATATGTGTGTGTGTGTCAGGGGCATTCTACCTCTGAGCTACACCCCCAGGCCTATTTTCTTTTTCAGTTTGAAACACAGGGTCTCACTAAGTTGCTGAGGCTGGCCTTGAACTTGCAATCCTCCTGTCTCACCCTCCCAAGTACTGGGATTACAGGCTTGCGCCACCACACCCAGCGTATCTTTCATTTATAGCACACTGTTTTCATAGGTGCCTATGCAATGCTCTTCTGAGGTATGAACTGCAAAGTTTGGGCTTGTAGAAAAGAAAAATGAGCCTGCTATATGTTTTCCTCTGCAAATCTGTGAGCTTGAAATTCTAGCTATAAGTGGATTTAAAATGAGACAGTCTAGAAGGGCATTCGGTCATAACTCGATTTATGTTCTATTGAACAGAAGTCACCCACAGATATAATCTAGCCACAGGTTTATCAGCAGACGCACTGAGTAAACTGTCTCTGCCTGTACCCCAGCATGCCCCCCCCAACTGAACCCCCAGACGGCAAACCACGGAAATGACTTGGAACACTTGTCAAGAATTCGGAGTTGCCAATTCCATGAAAAAGCAGTTCTTTATTTTAAACTAGAGATACCTCCCACCCCCCGTTGTGTTCCTAAAATCTTTGGCTGGGCCGCCTTGGTTTGCCATGACCAGGTTCAAAATAAGGAAAAATGGTATACTCCGAAAAAAAAAAAAAAATCTGGCCCTTAGGATTTTTCCAAATCTCTGGTCCTTTCTAGTGACACTCTTGTCCCTGAGTCCCCAGAGGGAATGATTAGGTATGAGTCATTTGTATTTACTAATCCTGCTCAGCTGTGCACGGGAATATCCTCCTCTGTGGAACGCAGACCTCACACTGAGGGCTAGTGTGATAACATCTCATAGTTCTCCCAGGAACTTACTAGAAAGGTCTTTAGCTTCCATGTGAGATGAAGCGGAGTCTGAATATTTATGGAGGGTTGCTTCTTGCCAATGCCGAGTCATCGACAGCAATGGTCACACCTGATTCTCAGCACCGTGGGAGGGCCACAGTCAGCCCCCGTTACACAGGTGAGAGGGTTCGAGCTTAGATTGGCTTTTGGTCAGCTGTCTTTTGGTCCAAAATTATGTAAGTGTAGGTAATTTTATTAAGGAAATGCCAGGCTTTCTTTGATCCAGACCAAACTGGAAGCCCCATTCTGAGAGCTGACCCAATAGAAAAAAATCTCCCGGCTAAGCTAGGCGTGGAGGCGCCTGCCTCTAATTCCAGGACTTGGGAGCTGAGCCAAGAGGATTGCAGGTTTGAAGCCAGCCTCAGCAACTTAGGCTCTCAGCAACTGAAGGAGACCCCGTACAAAATAAAATTAAAAAAAAAATGAAATAAGGCTGGGGGCGTAGCTCGGAGGTATAATACCCTTAGGTTCAATCCTGAGCACCATGGAATCAATCAATCAATAATTAATAAATAAATCATTCTGGCAAAATATAGAAAAGAAAAGAGAAAAAAGAAAAGGAAAATCTCCTTGCGCTGACGTGCGTGCTGCCTGGACAGGCCTCTTGGTAATCTCGTCACCTGTAGGCAGGTACCGCGCCCCCTCCTCTCACCCGAGGCCTCTCTCTCTGCTCACTACAATTCCTGTATTCTGTCTGATCAGCCTTGACTTTAGTTAGTATTTGGTTTTGCTTTTTTCTGGAGAAACTCACCCTCTCTGACTTCTGGGTTACAAATGATTCTCCTATCATTTCTGGTCCCCATTATGAATGTTTAACTGAGAGGCACGATGCTAGGAAGCTTCCTCTTCCTTCACACGTATGACTATTAATGATCATCAAGAACAGAAAGCTAGGAGCGGAGCACAGTGCCACATGCCTGTAATCCCAGTACTTGGGAGGCTGAGACAGGAGGATCACAGGTTGGTGTAGCTCAGAGGTAGAATGTATCTGGGTCCAATCCCCGGTACCAACAAATAAAAAAAGAAAGCTAGAACTGGGGTGGATCTCAGTGGTAGAGCACTTGCCTAACATGTACAAGGCCTTAGGCTCAATTCCCAGTAAAAAATAAACAACCCCCCAGAAAGCTACAACTAAGAAGAGGGTGACCCCAAGAGGTTTTCCAGAGCATCCTAATTGCCAGGGTCTGTGTTTTGACTCACTAATTGAAGGGTTTATGAGAGGGAGAAACTTAGACATTCTCTCCAGTCTGCTTTCTCACCTAGAAAAAAAAAAATTCAAATAAATGGACAAAAAGCCAGAACACTTGTTTGTAAGTTACTCTGATCTTTTAATGCTACCTGTGGTGTGTTGCTTATTTACTTCTAAGGACAAAGACATCACAGAGAAATAATTTCTTAGCATGAGGCTGTCACAGAAGGAAGTTCTGTTAGTGTTCAGGGGACATGGTCACCAGTTGTTTATTGTGTTTTGTTCTGAGTGGGATTAATTCCAATAGTGACTTTCTGTAGCCTATTTTTTGTCCCATTATCCCAGCTATTTAACACCAATAAAAACATAAATATAGCATATAATTATATAACATATAATTACCTCATAATAAAAAATATAATTATGTTATAATGTAATGTTAATGTTAGTCTTTCTATCTATACAACTCCTGGGTATCTTTCCAAAGGGACGGAAATCAGAGAATTACAGTAATATATGCATGTGCATGTTCACAGCTGCACAATTCACAATGGCCAAATTATGGAACCAACCTAGGTGTCCATCAACAGGTGAATGGATAACAGACTTGTGGGCTGTACACACAATGGAATTCTACTCAGCAATCAAGAAGAACAAAATTCTGTCGTTTGCAGGAAAATGGACGGACCTGGAGAACATGACGTTAAGTGAGATGAGCCAGTCGCAGAAAGTGAAGGGTCCTGTGTTTTCTTTAATATACGGAAGCTAAGGAGCAATTGGGATACTACAGGGACTTCAGATAATGGAGGAGAAACATCAGTGGAGCCAGGGAGGTGGAAGGGGAGGGAGAGAAGACAGGGGAGGGAGGATCAATGAAGGAATCACTTCCATTGACATTATACTCATACGTGAGAATACCCAGTGTGGGGAAGGTGGGGATGGGGAGGGAGCCGGGGAAAGCCCACCGAGTGCTGTGTGCAAGTGTGTCACCGTCACTAGGATTTACATCATGATGTGAGACTGTCATGCACCAATAAAAGTATTAAAAATATCAGCAATCAATAGTAATCAAGATTATTATTTCCAGCCTCTGTGAATGCATCGATGTCCATTTCATTGACATAGTCACAGAATTGTAAACTTGGGGCCGAATGGGGGGAAGGGTATTTTTTCAAGGGCAGCAGGACCCTTCAGTGAAGTGTTATTTTCACATTTAATAGTTTCTCTCTTAAGAAAAAAACCACATTGTTCAATTCTACTGGAACATTCAGAAATTTGACACCCTCCTTTCTGAAATTTTAGCCAAATTCTCAAATGTAGTCATGAATGACTTTTTATAAAAACCTACCTATGGAAACTCCCTCGTTGATCCTCCTGGGTGAGGCTCTTTTCCCCTTGATTTGACAGATGACAGGGCCAGGTCTCTCTCAGCTTTGTCCTATGTCAGCACGAATTTTCAGCAGAGCAAGAAAGTAATTTTAGTATCCATACCGACTTCCCTTACAGTCAGGCTGATTAACAGCATGAAAAGCAGATATTTAAGTCAACCTGCCCAACAGGATTCTAAACACAGATCCACTGTCTCTGCAGCCCCATTGGCAGAAATCCTATATTTCTTCACTTGATTTTTTTTTTTTTCTCAGAATTAGATCCAACATGGATTTGCATAGGGAAATAAATCCACAGAGCTTTATAAAGAGAACTTTTATTTACACTTTATTATCTCCCCTTCTCTTCTAAACCCTTGCTCAGACCATGGACAAGCTTATTCTAGAAGGTTCTGTCAGCCATTAAGGTAAACACCAGCCTGTATATATACTCTGGAACGAATGTTCACAGAGAAAGTGGGGCAAAAGAAATCAGATAGATTGAACTGGGCATGGTGGTGCACGCCAGTAATCCCAATACTTGGGAGGCCGAGACAGGAGGACCGCAGGTTCATGGCCAGCCTCGGCAACTTAGTGAGACTCTGTTTCAAAACAAAAACTAAAATGGGGCTAGGGGTGTTAGCTTAGAGGTAGAATGCCCCTGGGTTCGTGTTCTCTCTCTCTCTCTCTCTCTCTCTCTCTCTCTCTCTCTCTCTCTCTTACACACACACACACACACACACACACACACACACACACACACACACACAAAGCCAGGTAAGGTAATGTCATCACCGGCCAAATTGTTACCAAGGAATTTGTGTGTTAGGGTGTGTGTGTATGAGGGTGTGTGTGTGGGGGGGGGAGGATTTGTATGTGCACAGAGTATTTGCTATAACCAGACTAATATTCCTTATTAATTCAGAGGAGGTCTGTTAGGATACAAAAGTGTAAATTCTGTGAGTCAAATTTGTACAGTTTATTGGTTAAAAACTGTAGTAGGTTTCTGTCAATACATGGCTGCTTTTTACAAGACTTCTAAGTTTCCAGAAGTCAACTTATATTCTCCTAAATGCAAGTGCTGGAAACGTACTTGATTGCTGCTAGCCTCCAAGGCAGCTATTATAAACAGTAGTCTCCCAGATGGATCACAGACAAGTTCCCCTCACAGTTCTAGAGGGATGTGCATGTTCAAACACACACACACACACACACACACACACACACACACACACACACACACACTACTGGCAATACCAGTTAACCTTGGGAAGGTAATTGAGAGAAAGGTGGGAGGGAGACTTTTCCTTAAGCAGGCTGCTATTCCTGTTGAATTTTATATCATATGACTTCGTTCTCTACGTGAGAAATAAAACTTTAAAGGTTGGTTCTGCTGGGCGTGGTGGCACACACTTGTAATCCCTCTACTTGAGAGGCTGAAACTGGAGGATCACAGGTTTGTGGCCAGCCTCCACAACTCAGTGAGACTCTCAGCAACAACGTAGCAAGATCCAATTTCAAAACAAAAAATAAAAAAAAGGGCTTGGGGTATAGCTCAGAGGAAGAATGCCCCTGGGTTCAATCCCCAGTACCAAAAATAAAATAAAAATAAAAATAAAAAAGCTGGTGCTGCTTTATTTGCTTCATGAAGACAACTATGGTTCAAACGCTTTGACTCCCTTTTACAAGGAAGCAAATCCATCTTATAGGTGAGCTAGAAAAAAATCCTAGATAGCTACAAGTCTCTACATCCCAACTCAGTCATCCAAGGCCTTCCATGGTACATCTTGGAGAAACAGAGGTACTGGCAGGTGGTCCACACAATCACCCCGTTAGCTGAACATCTGCCGCCTTCTGCCTACATTCCCCGTCCCCTGGGGGATTCCTTCAGCAATGCTTTAGCAGGAACAGGTTTTTAGTAGGTTCTCCTCTTTTTTTTTTTTTTTTTTTTTTTTTTTGGTGGCACTGGGAATTGGCTACAAGGCCTCCCTTTTAGTAGGTTCTCACTGTACTGGGATTCCTATCAATAATCAGAGCCATCTGGTGGCCTCCAGGGAAGGAAGGATGGAGTCAGCCCCCAGTTCTGGGCAGCTGCAGGACAGGGCGGGGCTGCTGCCAGGAGGGTCTTGATCCGACTGGGTTCTCAACACCTGCTGGCCGGACCATCTGTGGTGAGAACTAGAATCCTGAAAGCAAAAGGAGGAGTCTGATTGGGCGGGGCGGGGCCTCAGGCATCTGGCTCAAGAACATCTGTTTATTCACACAAAAAGATGACATCTAGAGCCAGATCAAGCAGAGGGAGACAGGCATAGGAGACCTTGAGCAGAAAAACAGGAAGCCAAGCCCAGGCAGGTGGGAGTCAGGAGCAAGGAGCGAGCCAGTCTCATCAGCAGTCCCCAGAGGCAGGTCCCTAAGTCCTCAGGGGACTGGCAAAGCAAGACAGGCCGGAGCATGAGAAGAACCAGGTTTCCTGGTAGTTACCAGCCATGTAGAGGGCAAACCAGGGAGCCTGGCACTGGGAGTGGAAGGTGCACGGAATCCCATGCAGATCCGAGGGCGGCCAACACGAGGTGGGCTGCGCGTGCTATGGGGGTCTGAGGAGGGGATCCCCCCTAGAACGGGGTCTCTGCAAGAGCAGGATAGAAACCTGGAAGCAGAGAACCAGGAAGGAAGAGGAAAAGGGACGATAAAGGCGTAATTGGCCTTCCGAGGGATACGTGGCATCCCTGGGGTGATGATCTGAAGGGAAGCTTCAAGGTGTATCATGTCACTGGTTTCTGCTTAAGCTGTGGCCCAAAGGGTACTAAAACCATAATTTTCTGCCTCACCATTGCACATTTTCCCAATGCAAAAAAAAATTTTTTTCTGCTAAAATTTCCTATAGCTTTGTCAAGTCAACACGTCCCCTTTGGGGGTGATGAAAATAAATGTTCCGGTTGTATAATTGTGTAAATATAATAAAAACCATCTAATGGTAAGCTTTCGTCTGTGTGTGTGTGTGTGTGTGTGTGTGTGTGTGTGTAACTAGGGATTGAATCCAGGGGTATTCTACCTCCAAGCTACATCCCCCAGACCTTTTTGTTTTTTGTTTTGAAACAGGGTCTTGCTAAGTTGCAGAGTTGCTGAGGCTGTCCTTGAACCCTCCTGTCTCAGCCTCCCAAGTACTGGGATTACAGGCATGGGCCACCAGTGCCAGGTAATGGTACACTTTAAAAGGTTAAATTTTATGGGAAGTGAATTCTGTCTCATTTGGGGGCGGGGGCTAGGTTGAGGCAAATCTGATAAAGTCATAGTAAAGTAGAAGCTTAGGAGAGAGAAACAGTTTTGAGGGGTAATCTGAGTCGGGCACAATGGCCCACGTCTGTAATCCCTGTACCTGTACTTGGGAGGCTGAGAGGAGGATTACAGGTTCAAGGACAGCCTCGGGAACTTAGTGAGACTGTTGCAAAATAAAAAATAAGTTGGGTTTGGTCACACACTCCTGTAATCCCAGTTCTTGGGAGGCTGAGCCAGGAGGATTGCAGGTTGGAAGACAGCCTCGGCAACCTAGCGTGGCCCTCAACAACCTGGTGAGACCCTGTTTCCAAATAAAAAAATAAAAAGGTGTGTCAGGGGAAGAATGCTCTTGAATTCAATCCCCAGTACCTCAAAAAAAAAAAAAAAAACACAAAAAAAAACAAAAATAAAAGATAGATAAAAAATAAAATAGGGCTAGGAGTGTAACTCAGAGATAGAACACCCCTGGGTTAAGCCCCTGGTACTGCAAAATGATGATGATGATGATAAATGGTAATAATAATAATAATAAATCTGGAATAATCTGTGAAAATCTGCTCCCCGAGCGAGGGCATCTGTACAGTTTGGAAGAAGTGATCGCCCTGTTTGAGAGGAGGTGTCCCGGGCGGGGCGGGCTCAGTGATTCACACTCCTGAAGGTGGACGCGAGCCGTCCACGTGCCAGTCAGATGCGGCGCCCCGGGGCTGCAGGACACACGCAGCCAGTGACGTGCAGGTGACGTGCCGGTGCTCCTAGGCGGCTGCCCCAGCCACTCGCCAAATTCCCCTAAGAAGTCCCCTTTGGGCGCGTTTCACACGGACAGGACGCAGCGCCCGCTTATCTGGCAGACGCCGAGGTAGCTTTTGCGTGGGTCAGAAGTGATTGATAACCTGCATCGTCTGAGTCGCAGCCCGCCCACACACCCATCCGGTTTTCCCTGGTGACCTGCCCGCAGGAGCAGAGATGCCCTTAGCTTCGTCGACCATGACCATGCACTTCCGCTCCCGTGTGTGTGTGTGTGTGTGTGTGTGTGTGTGTGTGTGTGTGTGTGTGTGTGGAGACTGTGCAAGACCTGTCACAGGGCTGCCAGTTTCCCTCGGTTCTTGTCTCCCCCAAAGAAAGATTTCATTGGGGGAGGGGGCTACAGATAGGGCGAGCATAATGGGTTTTATTGGAGGGGGGGGGGTTCACAGAGCTGGCTGGTCCAAGACTGGAAAGAAGAAGGGAGGAGTCGCTGCATGGTGAATTTTTATGCTGTGCAGAAATCCCACCCTCTTCATGCTTAGTGATTTGGGGCGGTTACTATTTAGTGCAACTGCGACTGCCCCCAATTCACCGTGTTGGATTTTCTGCTGGTGTCTAAAGCTGCAGTGTAACGGGTTGGAAGTCTCTGGCCATAGCTGGGTGGGGCAATCTCCCTGTCTCTTCTCAGGAAGGCTCCTCCCTGGCCCATTTTCTGTACCTGCTCAGCTCATCTCTGGCTAAGCACCTAACAGACCCAGAGAGAGGGGCAGCTGCTGCCTACAGGAAAACAGATTCTGGGGGGGGGGGGAAGAGCAGAGGGCAGAGGTGTGGGGCTCTGCTTCAGTCATTCTTCCTAATTCCTGCTGGGCTTGCTGCAACCCTTCAAACCCCGTCACCCTTTAATGGCTCGGGGGAGTGTCAGATGCCTGCTAAGTGGTGTCCATCCAGAGCAGTAGCCCAGCAAGTCCAGGCACAACTCTTCTGGAACATGTCGCTCCTGTACCCCACTAGGACCTTCTCATGGACCTCAAAGTCACGGTGTCTCTGCTCCACTCCCCTGGCCAGGGTGAGACCAGAGACCCCCTCACCCTACTCAGCTAACTTCCGGCTGCTGGGTTGATGCTTTCTCTATAAAACGTCCCTCCATACTTGAAGTACTGTGAGGCTCCTCCAAGCCATGTTATTTCTGTACTTTCCCTCCAAGCTCCTTAATGCGCAGATGAAGCCTTCCTGAACCTCGATGGAGTGCTGGTGATCTTTGGCCTCATCTCCTAACCAATGCTGGGCTCCAGCCAGACCCAGATCTTGAGCTGCCCCGCCCCCCCACAGGCTAGTTCAACCCCCCATGGGTCTGTCTGAACCATTCGCCTGGTCTACAAATGCCTTCCTTGCCCCTCTGGCTACCTCTGCCTGCCAGGTCCTTGTCCAGCTGATTTCTATGCATCCTGTCAGCCTGGCCCACTCACAGGTCCCCAAGGAACCCTTCCCTGGCTGTCCTCTGCTGAGGCCAGGCCCAGCTGCCTCCTCTGCAGCACCGGCCTGGTGTGTGTTTTACCAGTCACCTCTTAAGCCCCTTCAGGGGAAGGCAAGAAACTTGCTATCCTCGGGCCTGGCAGGGTATTTGATGGGTGGTATGTATACATCGACGTCCATCCAGCTAAGCCCAACTATTTGGTTTTACTGTTCCATTTCCAACATGCCTGCTTGTGAGCAGCAGTGTCTGCTGCTATTTCTTACACGGAGAAATCTAACGAGGACAAGAGTTCTCCTGTCACATCCTGTAAGAGGCTCGGAGATCCTAGGGGGCTTGGCTGTTTTGTTTTACTGTTATGAGCAGATTCAGAGAATCGTATGTGTATTAGAATCAGACTATTTTGGACCAGAAAGGAAACAGAAACTCAAGATGCTTAAGTAGCTTGTCCAAGGTCCTTCAGCCAGTGGGTGTGGGGACTTAGCCCATGAGAGTCCTATAGCATATTGCTGACCCCACTTTTTAAAACTCTCTACATGTTTAACACTTTAGCAGGTGAGTGGTATTAACCATCTTTTAAAATTCACAAGTAGCAGCTGGGCGTGGTGGCACACGCTTGTAATCCTAGCATTTGGGAGGCTGAGACGAAGGATCCAGGACCAGCCTCAGCTACTTAGTGAGGCACTCCACAACTTAGTGAGACCCCGTTTCAAAATAAAGAATAAAATAGGGCTGGGGGGGGTGTAACTCAGAGGTAGAACGCCCCTGAGTTCAATCCCCAGTACCGCAAAAAAAAAACCCCAAAAACTCACAAGTAGCTTATAAGACTGAATTTGGCATCCCCTGGTATAGTCATAGCAAGGGGCCTCATTACATTCTTGTAGTTTCATGACCAGGGTTAACTGAGAATATTGTCCACCGTCTGACCCCAAAGAGGTAGGGCTGCTCTGTAATGTGGCTGGCATAAAGTGGTTTTCAACTTTCTGGGTATGATTTGCAAATTTCCTTTAGCTTACCATATCACCATGAACATCACGGAAATGTTTTTAAGTGGTTAAACAGGTGTTAAGCCCTGTGCTAAAAGATTGCTTTAATCCATTCTTGGGGGAAAATGGGCTAGAATAGGAAAGTGACAATTTTGGAGGTGATAATGCGAGTAGCTTGTGTTGTGTTCTTGTACTTTTCAGAAGTGCTCTTTGGCCGTTCACTTTTTGTGTTGTCCAGAAAGAAATGGGTATAATGTCTACTTGATGTCAACTTTCTTTTCAGGTCACCTTCCAAGTCACCCCTCCTTGCACAAGTGACAAGCATTATGAGCATCTCGGGCGCTGTTGTAACAGATGCGAACCAGGTACGCCTGCTTCCTGCACCTTCCGGGAGCTGCCAAAGTGGGGTGCTTTCGCTGTTTTTTTTTCTCTTCTCCTCTCCCCACCCCCGTTCTACTAGATGAAAAAAGAAATTGAGTAGACCTTTCATGTGAGTGGCAGATATTAATGTTTATCACTTGGAAAATAAGAATCTTTCCCTCAATAGATAAAATCACTCCCCAACCAAAAGCAGTTTCAGGTACTTAAGCTGTCCCGAAATACAATTTTCCAAAACACTATCGCTTGAGAAGACAAGGTATACAAACCCATATTTTAGCACTTTATGACTCCAACCCACAGAGTGTGAAATGCGGCTCTTATTTAAAACTGTTTTCACAGAAATTTTATTTTGGAATAACCATACTGGAATTGTCATCACTGAATTTCCCAGCCCCCGCGAGACTTTCTCCCACACACCTGCAGAGGAGCAGAAGGGAGCTTGCCGCCACCTTCCCAAGGCTGTTCTGCCAGAATGTGGCCAAGTATTCCTGCAGCCCCTGAGAAGTCCCCGGGGCCACTGGGTCCTCACTTCCTCCTTCACCTCCAGCGTGAAGTCAGAGAGGAGTGTGGAGATGGGAAAGGAAAAGGGATAATAAGAAGTTCTTCCTGCTTATAGCCCTTATTCTGAGTGGGTTCCAGGGAATCACCCAAGTTCTGTAGGGCCCAGTTTAAATCTATAGTTCTATTCCTTCATCAGCAGAGTTTTGGGATGCAAAAAGAGGGTTTTTTGGTTTTTTTTTTTTTTTTTTTTTGGTACTGGGGATGGAACCCAGGTGGAACCCAGGGATATTCTACCTCCTAGTTATACCCCCAGCCCTATTTTTTATTCTTTATTTTGAAACAGTGTCTCACTAAGTTGCAGAGGGCATCACTAAGTAGCTGAGGCTGGCCACAAACCCGGATCCTCCTGTCTCAGCCTCCCAAGTACTGAGATTACAAGCCTGCACCACCACACCCGGCTAGAGGTTGGTCTTTTATTTAGATGAACTAAGGGACTACTATGACCACAGAAAACCCAGGACAGGATATTTTAGCCAGTGGAGGGTGCTGTGGAAGCCAGGGTTCTGTGCTGGCCTGCAGTCTGGCTTCATCTCCTGTATCATGTTGTCTTGTGGGCTTCCGAGGATCATGGCCACGTAAACCGGACCAGCAGATTGGTGCTTTATTCGTATGCTTATTTGGTGCTGGGGATGGAACCCAGGACCTGGCTCATACTACATCCCCAGCCAGTGCCTTTTT
Source organism: Graphiurus murinus (assembly GCA_004027655.1). Lineage (NCBI taxonomy): Eukaryota > Metazoa > Chordata > Mammalia > Rodentia > Gliridae > Graphiurus > Graphiurus murinus. The sequence goes on from PVLC010002085.1 coordinate 90,857, forward strand.
TATTGTTGCTGTTTTGTTTTTGATCGTTGAGTTTGGGGGGTTGCTGTTTTGTGGTGCTGTTGTTTTGTTTTTGATTGGTGCATTTTTTTTCCCCCTTCCAATTTAAGGAAAGTACATGTCTTCTAAATGCACTACTACCTCCGACAGTGTGTGTCTGCCCTGTGGCCTGGATGAATACTTGGACACCTGGAACGAGGAAGATAAATGCTTGCTGCATAAAGTTTGCGATACAGGTGGGTTGGCCCTGTGGGTGTGTCAGAGGGGAGTGTGGAAGCCAAGCGTTCCTCTTTTGTCCTTAGATATGGCCGATGGTCTTTCTTTTGAAGGGCACAGGAAAAAGTTATGACAGTAAACTCCCCCCAACCCCCATCCAGGAAGATGGGTTTTAGTTCCCTAAAGCCCTGGGTTAAAATTCTTCAAAGCCCTGGGTTAAAATTCTTCATTGAGGGCTTTTGTTCTCCAATATGTTGATGTTGCAGTTTAATCCACAATGCATTTTACAGTGGACAAAATGTTCCCACGATGTTTCCCCTGTCTTATATTTAATCTTCTGGGAACCCTGTAACGTAGCCATGCTTACCCCATTTGAAAAGATGGAGAAACCAAGACTCAGGGATGGAATGAGTTCTCCCAGGTTAACAGGTGAGAAGCAAGACTCAAACACAATCTTCTAACTTGTAAGCATTTGTCTTAAATCACGGTTTATTAGCTCTACATTTTGATCTATGTACCAGACTGCCCCGGGGTTTTTGTGTTTTGGGCCTTGCATATTTTTTAAATCATAATTTGCTTTTAGCACTCAGTATCAAAATATGTTCTGTAAGTCTCCTAACTCAGAATTTCTTTCTCTTTCTTTTTTTTCTTCTTCCTTTTTCTGTTCTCTTTATATGTTGAAAGCCCATCATGCTAGTCCTATGGAGTTCCAGTTTAAATTTTGCTGGCTGCATCCCCTTGAGGTCATTTAACAGGTTCTTCTGTCCCCTGTACTTAAATTGGTTGTTAGATCTAGAAGGCTGATCAGATTCTGGCTTGCTTTTTGTTTGCTTTTCTTTTTGGCAGAACCCCTATATGTCTTAACATAGTATAGTTCAGACTGTAATATATATTACATGTAACATAAATTTAACAGATCATAATATATATTACATATAACATATATTTAACAGGATATGTAATATTGGAAACATAGAATGGCTGCTTTTCTCTCTTTCTGTGATATTAGCAGCCACTAATGAACATGGCCTCGATCCCTTCTTTTTTTTTTTTTTTTTTTTTTTTTTGCGGTACTGGGAATTGAACTCAGGGGCATTCTACCTCTGAGCTACACCCCCAGCCCTATTTTTTATTCTTTATTTTGAAACCAGGCCTCACTAAGTTGCGGAGTGCCTCACTAGGTAGCTGAGGCTGGCCTCGAACCCGGATCCTCTGGTCTCAGCCTCCCAAATGCTGGGATTACAAGCGTCCGCCACCATGCCCGGCTTCGATCCCTTCTTATTAGGGGCTGCAGAAAGGGGCCCTTTTAATTCTGTCATTCCTTCTTCACTGAATAGCTGGAAAGCCTCACGAAGAGAAACTTCTCTCATCAACTATTTGTTACTCTGGAGCGCAACAGACATAAGAAAGACAGAATACATGTTTATAACTTTACTTATTACTTTTCAAAAGTATGACTTGATCATCCAGCTTTCTCTCCAGGATACACATTAGTATAAGGAACTCGTGAATTTAAAAGTATTTGAGGTGTGTTCCTCTGTTGCAGCTGCTATTAGTGTTATAGCACCTCTTTCAGGTGGCTCCGAGTCTTCTGATAGCGTCTCAGGCATCTTTAAGTGTTCCCTGGATTCCAGGTTTACCTTGGACGTTTCCTGCCCTGAACTGTAAACAGCCATTTCCTCAAGGATTCTAAATTGATATTAGTGAAACACTTTATTCAGTGACCTTAGTGGGGGTTCTAGGGACACACATTGCTACTGGAGTAATCCCTGTTTATGGGCTTTTCCCTCCCAACATTGGCGAAAACTAGGAAAGAAGTATTTGTTAAAACCATAGTTTTTTCCTAATGTGTTAGAGACAGCTGGCAGATTTGGGGCTGGAGAAGGTAACATGGAAACTATACTGAGCAGAAGCATCTGACCAAGTCTTTCTTATTTCCCACTGCTTAGTAATGACCTTGACTCACTGCTGTCTCCTGGAAATAAAGATTCATTCTGTCTACCGTCAAAACTGATTAATGCCTAAAACGGTGTGCTTTAGAGTATGCCAAAATGATTCGCCGCCCTACAGGCTTACATTCAGCTACATCTGAGTGGGATACTGGGAGTACTTAGAATTTTCCAGAGGCGTGGCAGGTGTCCAGGTGTGTTCCAGTGCACTTTGTATATGCTTCTGCATATTGGCCTTGATACCTAAGGGCTGACCTGGGCTTGGAGGGTGGGCATAGAAGGCAATGAGGGCTTCTCCTAATGTCTCCTTCTTGCTTGTGCAACTCGAGCTCCCCTGGAACTCCTATATATACTGAAGAATATAAGGTGCGAGGAACAGCTGGACAATTGGAATGAGATGGAGTCCTACAGAGGTTCCATAACGTTAGATTTGTTTTCATTAACATTATGATTTTGTATCATGGGTTTGCATGCGTGTGTACAGTTGAGTCTCCTGTTTTAAAGTAGTTATGTTCTATAAAGTCTCCATAAACACTGAATTAGCAAATCCTGGGAAAATTCCGGGTTAGGATTAGATCCCTCCCTGCAAGCCACACCCTCATCAACTGATCAACGTGCAGCCTTGCTCTCTGTGTGTCCCTGTTTATTTAATGCGTGTTGCTGACTCATCAGCATTGTGCTCAAGGCCAGCAGCACCACGGCTCACACCCACAGAGTTCATCTAACACGAGTGATTCGCTGCAAGCCATGTCTCAGCCTACGTGTACTCCCCACACCAGGCAGCACTTCAGCACTACCTGAGGGCCATTTTAAACAGCGAAATCGACAAAAAGCACAGAAATCAGAAAAGGGCAGCACGGGATAGACTGTAAAGGAAACTCATTTATTTTCTCAGTGTGAGAGCTGAACTAAGATGGCAGAGCGTCCTCTTCCAGCCTCGGCCAGGAACCTCAAAATCTCCACGGTTCTGCACAAGTCCACAAAAAGCTGGGAGTGCTGAGAGGATTGGTTCAGGGTTACAAATAAATTTTAGTCACAAATATGCATCCCTGAATAATAAGGATTGACGTGTGTGTGTGTGTGTGTGTGTGTGTGTGTGTGATAATAGATAAATTCCCATGTACTAGTATTGCAATAAAACTGGAAGGGGCCAGGAGATTTGGAATAAGAAGACAAGCGTTTTGCTAAGTGTTGTGAAGAAAAGAAAAGAAAAGGGAGTGTGTGTATGTATTTTTCTAATACTCTGTACCCCAGGATGATGTAAAATTACAATGTACTCAATTAAAAAATAAGAAAGGAGGAAAGGAAAGGAAGAAAGAGAGAGAGAGAAATTGTGTGTGTGTGTGTGTGTGTGTGTGTGTGTGTGTGTGTGTGTGAAAGAGAGAGAGAGAGAGAGAGAAATGTACCTGTCTATGCATTTGGGACAAGATAGATTCTTAAGCATGTCTCTCTGCCTGCTCTGTACTTTCTCCACTTATATAAATAACCACCAGGGAGGCTTCAGGATCCCCAAGATGAATACAGAATCTCCAGAAACCCTGCTCTCCTGGGTCTAAACTAGCCTTGCTATATTAATAATATAGGCAGCAGTTGAATTTACTAAAAAATCAAGAAGCTGTGCACTGTTTGACTATTTTGCACTTGCCAATATATTCAGCCATCATTATATTCCCTTGTCTTTATCTCCCCGCATGAAAAAACAACATGAAAACTTTTTTCGGCAGCCCACAAAATTATTAAAGAGAGAAAGAAACAAAAGGCAACGCAAATAAAAACAACAAACTGGATGTTTGTGTGCCAACCCAGAAGTGCAAGGAGGAACTTGCGAGTTCCTGAAACCCAGTGTCCTGATGAATCACTGGGAGCTAGCCAGGCCGCCTCCCTGGGAGGTTTGGGGTTGGGGGCTGGACTGCAGCTCCTGGTGGACGTCGTGTCTGTGCCTCCTCCCTCTGGCTGGTGGCTGACCTGTCTCTTGTCTTCTGCAGGCAAGGCCCTGGTGGCCGTGGACCCCGGCAACCGCACGACCCCGCGGCGCTGCGCCTGCACGGCTGGGTACCACTGGAGCCAGGACTGCGGATGCTGCCGCCGCAACACCGAGTGCGCGCCCGGCTTTGGTGCCCAGCATCCCTGTACGCTACCGCGCATGCGCCCGCGCCCGCGCCCTCTCAGCTAAGCCCAGCAAAGCCTGCTTCCCCGCACTTTTAATAACCAAGTCATTAATGCTCCAGGGAGCCAGGAGGCCCCTTGATTTTCCGCGGGATGCAGGCGCGGGCAAGACCAGGGTCTTCCAAGGGAATGTAAGCAATCAGCGCTGGAGCCCTGGTCGGGCCACTGGGGAACCTCGGGCTTCTCCATCTGTGACACTCGAGGATCCCCGCGTAGGGACAAACAAGGTAGCGCAGGGATCCTCCAACAGGTTTTTAAAACCGTGCACCCTCTTAGAAGTTTGGAAAAACCATGCACCTCTGGGAACATTTTAAGTTGAAATTTATAATTTTTATTATGAATTTAGAGTTGCCAAAGATTGATTTAATTATCACAGAACTATAATTGCGGTAATACTTTTAAAAATAGTCTCTGGAGTCTAAACACCGTGGTAATTTGATAACCACCACCATTCATTTAAACCACGCACTAATCGTATTTAACTGTTGGAAATTTCACATAGCACCTTTATTTAAGAGTATCCATTCCCTGTTTCCCACAAAATTGTATTCTAATATATTTTTATGCTTGGAGGGGTTTTTTACTAGTCACATTTTCATATTCCTTTACTCCAAAAACGGATACCTATTTGAAATCTTGATTTTTGTGTATGTGGTACTAGGGATTGAGCCTAGGGGCATTCTGTCACTGAACTACACCCCTCAGCCCTTTTTTAAATTTTATTTTGAAACAGGGTCTCACTAAGTTATTGCTGGTCTTGAACCTGCGATCCTCCTGCCTTAGCCTCCCAAGAACTGGGATTATAGACATGTGCCACCACACTTGGCTTGAAATCTTACTTTTTAAAAAAATTTCCTGGATGTTTTCCACGCTATTTATTATTACAAATTGGTCACAAATGAACATATTTTTCCTACATTATAAAAGTTTTTAAATTTCATAATTAGTGGGATTTTCCCACTTAAGTATTCATGGTTGAATATTACTTATTGCTAAAATGCTACAGGATTCAACATCAGTTCCATTTCTACTTTTTGTTGTTATACATTTAAGTCCTGAGAAAGACCTCAGTCACAGGAGTGTCCCTCAATTCTGTCAGTGCTTTCTGAGATACATGTGCACACAATTACATAGCCATGTGACATCAGAAATTATCTTCAACGATCTGTCACTTGAGAACTCAATTGTGTCCTTCAATTTTGTTCAAAGAAATAGAAATCCTTCCAATTTACTAAAGTATTTCTTAGAGTCATCTGCTACCCTCCTAATTTCTAGGAAGTCTAACAAAGCAGTTTTTTTTCAAGGTGTAACAAATGATTATTTATGCCTGTCAATTTTTCACTTACCGGCACATTTTAAGCTAGGATACTTGGTGGACAGGGTTGGAAGAATTGCAATATTCATTTTAATTCACATAGAGGAAAATATCTGTTACTGAGTCCAAGTGGCACTGTCAATTATTATCAAATGCATGGATTAACTTAGACATGCTTTATTTGGGGAAAAAAAGCCTAATTTGATTTTTTTTTTAACTTATGAAAATAAGTGTCTCTAAGCCGGGTGTGGTGGCACACTCTTGTAATCCCAGCATTTGGGAAGCTGAGACCGGAGGATCCGGGTTCACGGCCAGCCTCAGTTACCTAGTAAGGCACTCCACAACTTAGACCCGGTTTCTAAATAAAGAATAAAAAATAGGGCTGGGGGTGTAGCTTAGAAGTAGAATACCCCTGAGTTCAATCCCCAGTACTGCAATAAATAAATAAATAAATAAATAAATAAATAAATAAGTGTCTCTATCACAGCCAGCTTCCTAGATAAAGCCCAGAGCCTTTCCACAAGTTTGTCATTTGCACGAAATAGGTGCTACTGTCTTTGGGACCTTTGGGAACTTTTTTTTTTTTTTTTCCCTGTACTGGGGATTTAACTCAGGGGCATTCTACCTCCAAGCTACGCCCCCAGCCCTGTTTTTTATTCTTTATTTTGAAACCGAGTCTCCCTAAGTTGCCCAGTGCCTTACTAGGTAGCTGAGGCTGGCCAAGAACCCGGATCCTCCGGTCTCAGCCTCCCAAGTACTGGGATTACAAGCGTAATGCCCGGCTCTGGAACAATGCATTTTCGACAACAGTTAAAGGATAGAGAGGCTGAGGTGGATGAATGAAAATTTTCCTCCCAGCCCCACCTTACAGTACATTTGATCCAGAGCAGCTCCACCAGGTCCCAGATACCCTTGTCTATGGCTGCACTTTTGTCCGTCATGGGTAGGGAAGGACAGAAGCTGGACTTGGGTTCTGTGAGTACCCAATCTTCGCCATCACCAGCGTTTCTACTTGATTCTGTTTGGCATTTCAGAGGTTTGGCACCAGAGCAGGATGTGGGGTTGGTGAGAATCATCCCTTCTCTTGTAAGTGGAAGAAGCATGGTTATAAAAGGGAAGAGGGAAGAGAAGCTTGCAGGATGCTTCTGTCCAGTCGGTGTTACCAAAGAATCACGTGTGTGGCCATTAATTCCCCTGAGCCTTTATCTGCCGGAAGCCTCTTTGCTTTTGAGGGCTTCTCAGAATCTTCTAGATTGTGTTCATCTTTTCACAAGCTGCTTGAATGAATGTGAGTGGTAAGATGTTAACTGGCCTTTGTGAATATAATTTCAAGGCAAATCACATTTCCAGATCAAGGGGCTTTACTTCTGGAGCTGGACTGCAGAAATTAAGAATGTTACTTCCTATCTGACTTTGGGCAAAGAAAATTTAATTCCTTATTTTAATCTCCTATTCATGAAAAGAAATCATAGAAGTGCCACTAATTTCAGGAGTAATTTGCGGTTTGGGCGTCACCGATGGCCCGGTATGGTTTCATATCATATGATATGATTTCGTATCATATTCACATGGCCAACATTCCTTATTGAACCTATCAAAGGGTCATCACGTGCTAATTGCGGTAAAGGTCATGGACATAGGAAATTTTTTTCATTTTAATAATGTAGTAAGCCAGGTATCCTGGTGCAAACTTGTAATCCCAGTACTTGGGAAGCTGAGACCTGAGAATCCATGTTCGAGGCCAGCCTCAGCTGCTTAGTGAGGCACTCTGCAACTTAGTGAGACCTGTTTCAAAATAAAAAACAAAAAATAGGGCTGAATGTAGAATGCCCCTGGGTTCAATCCCCAGCACCACCACAATAATAATGATAATAATAATAATAATGTAGTTTATGAAGAATAAGAGCAAGTTGCTTACTAACCAGGATCAACTCCTGTTTTGAGCACTGTGAATTAAGGCAGATTTCCCAAATCCTCCCACCACTCCCACCACATGTGCTTATAAATAAAGTTTCATTGGAACGTAGCAACATCCATTTGTTTTACATATTGCCTATGACTGCTTTTGTGTAGCAGAGACCACGGGTCTGCAAAACTTAAGATATTTACTGTATGGTCTGTTATGGAAAAAGTATAAAACCAGCCTTTGGTTTAAGAGAAAGAGGCTGATAGTACTCACTTTATTTTATTCTTGTGGTACTGGGGGTTGAACCCAGGGGAATTCTACCTCTGAGCCACACCCCCAGCACTATTTTATTTCTTATTTTGAAACAGGGTCTCACTAAGTTGCAGAGGGCCTCACTAAATAGCTGAAGCTGGCTGCAAACCTGCGATCCTCCTGTCTCAGCCTCCCAAGTACTGGGATTGCAGGCATGTGCTGCCATGTCCAGCTTAAATTGAGGAAACTTTGTTGGCCCTCCAATATTTGGATGAGTGAAACTAAGCTAACCAGAAAGGGCCAGTACAATCAATTGAGTTGCCCTTAAAAGCACGAAGGAAGCTTTTTACATTCCCTATGGTCGAAGGCTGATGTAGCCATAAAGACAGGAAGGGGTGCCTGGCTCAAAAAGAGTCAGCAGCAAGAACAGGCAACACGGGTTCCCAGACTAGGAAACAGAGTACTGGGGCCCTGGAAAGTGGCTCGGAACAGGCGAGGGTCAGACAGAGCCTATGCCTGCCTGGGCTGGGACATCAGACACTGGCAGTAGTGACCAGTTGGCTTTCTGAGCAGGATTCCAGAACTCACCGCTGGCATGAGAACTGCTTCTAGGCCCGAGTAGAGGCTTCTGGAGCGGGAGGCAGGCCCGGGGCAGGCAGGGGCAGCTCCTGGGGAGCACGGTCCTGGCCGATCTCTAAGTGTCCTCGCTTCTTTTGTGTTGCTTCTCTCTGTCTGTCGGTTTTCTCGACAGTGCAGCTCAACCGGGACACTGTGTGCGAGCCGTGCCCTGCAGGCCACTTCTCCGATGTCTTCTCTGCCATGGATACTTGCAAGCCCTGGACCAAGTAAGTACAGCGAAGGAGCCCAGGCAGGTGTCTTGTTTTGTTTTCATTTTAAACAACCCTACCTCCACCGTCTCGTCTGGGCTGAGAACAGACTCATTCTGTCTGGCGAGGTTTCCTCTTGGAAACAGTTTATCGGTTCATCGTGGGAAAAACAAACCAGTCAAACCCATTCTTCATCCTGGTGTTTCAGGTGCTGCGTGCTACTTCCTAGATTCAGTCGTCTGTGACTTAGAGTTGTAACTTCTCTTTTCCTTTTTCTAACCTTATTTGTGTGTGTGTGTGTGTGTGTGTGTGTGTGTGTGTGTGTGTGTGAACAAACCTAAGGCCTCCAGCATGAGGGGCAAGCACTCTACCACTGACCTACACCCCTACCCCAACTTATGATTTATATCATCCACTCACCTCTCCTGCTTTTCCCAGCCTCCCCAAATCATTGCTGTATTCCTCTGGAGATTTGTGGATGTGTGTTATATATGTGCATATAGAAGTTTTCTATCTATATAAATGTTTGCACACTGGAAATACTGTGAGTTTTTTTCCACATATTTCTTGAAGCTTTTCCTATATTCATTCGCCTGATTCTTTGTGGCTTTTTACAACTGTATAATATTTCATGGTAGAAGTGTACCATGATTTATTTAATACGTTCTCTACTGATAATCATTTAGGTTGTTCCCAGTCTCTTGCAGGAATAAACAGATTTGTAATGAGCAATTTCATATCCAGGTTGAGTATCTCTGATCTGAAATGTTTGGGCATTTCAGAAATGCTTTTTTTTTTTCTGCAGTACTGGGGATTGAACCCAGGGGCATTCTACCTCTGAGCTATACCCCCCAACCCCATTTTTTTTATTCTTTATTTTGAAACAGGGTTGATCTCACTGAGCTGCGGAAGGCCTCGCTAAGAAATCTTTTTGATTTCAGAATTTGGGGGATTTTGAAATATTTTTACATATGTAATATTTCATATATGGGGAGAGGACCGAAGTCTAAACACAAAGTTTGTTTATGTCTCATACACACCATACACACATAGCTTGAAGGTAATTTTATGCCATATTTTAAATGAGTGAAGAAAGTTTTATGGTGTGGAATTTTCTAATTGTGATTTTGTGTCAGTGATTTAAACGTTTCAGTTTTTGTTTTTTGTTTTTGGTGTGTGTGTGTGTGTGTGTGTGTGTGTGAGAGAGAGAGAGAGAGAGAGAGAGAGAGAGAGAGAGAGAGGGAGAGAGAGATACTAGGGATGGAACCCCAGAGACATTCTACCTCTGAGCTATACCCCCAGCCCTATTTTATTTTTTATTGTGAAACAGGGACTCACTAAGTTGTGGAGGGTCTCATTAAGCTGCTGAGGCTGGCCACAAACCTGTGATCCTCCTGTCTCAACCTCCCAAGTACTGAGATTACAGGCGTGCACCACTGCGCCCGGCTAAAAAAGTTTCAGATCTTGAAGCCTTTCAGATATTAGATTTTCTGATTAGGGATCCTCAACCTGTATATACTGTGGTACACTTACTTGAGTCTGTCTACAGTGGAATTCTTGGGTCTTTTCATTGCATTCATATCTGAATACTAATAATCAGGTGGTGATTCTTTCAGTTCTCAATATATTCTTTTTAAATGTTGATTTTCGGATCCACCTATCCAAGTTTTGTGTTGAAAAGTGTTGTTGTTGTTTTAACTGCAAAAGCACACTCATCAAAAGTTTATCACATAGCCATGGTAACTGAAGCATTTGGACTCTTCTTTACTGAAGACCCCTACCTGTGCCCTTTCTGACCATGTTTTCAGTAGTTCTTACTGTTTTTTAAGAACTTTGTCTTAAAACTTTTGTCTCCGTGGTGGTCTGCTCCTCTCTGGAAGGCCTTGGGGATTCAAATGTCCAGGAAGGCATGCATTCCCCTTCTGAGGGAGCTGGCCACCTAGAGCATCTTTTCCTCCCTCCCTCTTTCCTTCCCTCCCTCCCTTCTTTTCGTGCAAGAATATTAAACCAAAGCACTTAACTGCTTTTCCCTCCACAGCTGTACCTCCCTTGGAAAGACAGAAAAACATCATGGAACAGAGAAATCAGATGTGGTCTGCAATTCTTCTCAGGCACCGAGCAATCTACCGAAGGGTAAGGGTATGCTTGAGCAGCCGGGGGGAAGGGTGTAGATGAGCCCAGTGTGGTCAGCTGTCTCGCTGTCTCGGGAGGTGCGTGCTGCACCTGCAGGGGCTCATCTGTCCCTTTGCATGTCATCTCGCCCATGAAAGGCTCAGTATTGCATTCTTATCAGTACTTTAATCTCAGATATGGTTTTGTTTTTGTTTATTTTTATTTTGTTGTTGTTGTTTTAGGTTTTTTGTTTTTTGGTTTTTTGTTTGTTTGTTTGTTTGTTTGTTTTGCTAGAGATTGAACCCAGGACTTCCTGCATGCTAGGCTACTTAATTTTTTTTTTTTTTACATTGGATTTGGGATAACTAATAATGTATTTATATTTGAAAGAAAAGAAAGCTGCAGATGTGACTGTCCATATGTGGTAGGGTGGTGGTGGTCACAGGGAGGGTATCTATGGGGAGACTGTGGTCATCAACCAGAGGAAGCACCTTGTTAGAATCTAGCTCTCATTATTTACAGAAAATTTTGTAGATCCCATTCATCTGAAGCATTATTTCAAAGGTTGGCAGAAAGTTGCTGGCTAATGGAGTGGCTGGTCACTCTGGGTGAGCGGGTCAGTGTTCAGGTGGGTCTAGATGTTGGAAATGACGGCAGAAGTGGCCACAAAACCTTCTGATGAGGCAAGAAAACGTGGGCCAGCCACAGGACAATGGGCGAAAAGGCTGTGACCAAGAAAATCAGGGATTTAGACTTGGCATTTGGGGAAACAGGAGGGCACTGAAACATCTGGACACGGAGTTCTGCAATTGGAGCAGTTGTTCATTTGTTCGTTTGATTGTTTGTTTTGTGGGATTGAGCCCAGCAGCATTCTATAGCTGAGCCATACCTCCAGCCCTAGGGACTCACTCAGTGATCTCATGCTGCTGCCCTTGAAACTGTGCCTCCCGTCTCGGCTGCCCAAATACTGGGATTACAGACATGCACCACCACATCTGGCTCAGAGCAGAATTTTTTAAGGACTATTTTGAAAGCCGGGCATGGTGATGCACAACAGTAAACCTTCTTAGGAGGCTGAGGCAGGAGGCTTGCAGATGTGGAGGCAGCCTGAGCAACTTAGAGAGACTCTTAGTAACCTAGCAAGATTTTGTTTCAAAATAAAAATAAATAGAAAGGGCTGGGGCTGTAGCTCAGAGGTAGAATGCCTTTGGGTTCAATTCTCAATCAAACACAATACACACACACACACACACCATTTTAAAGATAGTCTGCAAAAATAACTGAGGGAATTAAAGATTGTTGGATTTTTGTTTTTGTTTTTTCTTATTTGTTTGTTTGGTACTGGGGATTGAACCCAGGGCATGCTACCTCTGAAGAGCACTCCCAGCCTTATTTTTTATTTTGAAACAGGTTCTCACTAAGTTGCTGAGGGCCTTGCTAAGTTGCCGAGGCTGGCCTTGAGCCTATGATCCTCCTATCTCAGTCTCCCAAGTAGTACGGTTACAGGCATGCACCACCATGCCTGACTTAAAGGTCATTTTTAAAAAGAGAGCTGGAAAGCCAGGCATGATGGCGCACACCTGTGATCCCAGTACTTAGGAGGCTGAGACAGAAGGATCGCAGGTTCGAGACCCAGCATCAGCTACTTAGTGAGGCCTTCTGCAATTTAGTGAGACCCTGTTTCAAAATAAAGAATAAAAAATAGGGCTGGGGGTGTAGCTTGGAAATAGAATGCCCCTGGGTTCAATCCCCAGTACCCAGTACTGAAAGAGAGAGAGAGAGAGAGAGAGAGAGAGAGAGAGAGAGAGAGAGAGAGGAGGAGGGAGAGAGAGAGAGAGAGGAGGGAGAGGGAGAGGGAGAGGGAGAGGGAGAAGGAGGGAGAGACAGCGCGCGCTGGACAGGAAAGACGAGAATCCAGGGTTCTTAGTATAAGGTTCTAGCACTGAAGAGATGGAGGAGAGATGAAGGAAATGGTGGTCCACGTTGCATCATAGGTGAGGTAGAAATACTTCCCAGGGTGGCCGCGGTTCTGTTGGTAGAGCCAGCTAAGCCCGGTGCCGTGTTGGTATTTGGATAGAGGTGCGTTGAAGGCTCCCTTTTGCTACTGAGGCACACGACTGGACAGAGCGAGGGGTCTGGGGGCAAGCAGAGAGACGAAGTAGGGTGGCGTGCGAGCGTGTGTAGCGTCATTCCACTATTGAGACATAATGACGTCCTGGATTGGCTTCCCACACGGGGAAACCAGCCCGAGCAGGGTGGGCTGGATGGTGGCGCTGACCTCTCGGATGCTGAGTCTCTCTGCTTTTCTTATCTCAGACCCGCACCTTTGATTCTGCTGTTGGATTTACAGGGCTTTGTTATTAAATTTAGTAAAATTAAATAACCTCGAATGCCGCATTTCTCACGTTTTCCCAATGCAGAAGAACCCCAGGTTTACCTGCCCAGCTTAATTATTCTGCTCCTCTTCGCGTCCGTGGTGCTGGTGGCTGCTGTCATCTTCGGCGTTTACTACAGGAAGAAAGGGAAGGCGTTAACAGGTACCGTGTCTACGGTGGTGTTTGGGAATTAATCTTCACATAGATACATGTCTGGGTAAATGCCCACGTAGGCTGTCTGTGGGATCCACTTATAAGGTGCCTTGAGGTTGCCAAACCTACAGGTGATGTGTCCTTTGGGTCTGACTCGTTGTTATCTAGGAAAAGCAAAGCAAAACAACACGAAAACCAAATCAGAAAGCCAACAGGGAGCCTCTTTGTGTATAAGCAAACAAGAATATTCTAGCACGTGGGCAACTGGCGACTTGTAAGCTTGCCTTTAAGTTGTGCAGATTGCACAGCACCAGCGATGTGGGGGGTGCATTTAGCCCAGGCTATATCCATTTTTAATGTATCTATGTAAAACAGAGACGGTGCGTGCAGATAAATGGCAGGGGGAAGTTTTGATCAGGGTTCTGTCTTAAAATGTGAATCTACAGTCATGAAAATAGGTTATCTTGTATTTAGGCAAATTTAGGTGCTCATTCTTAGACTGGGCAATCAAGTGTTACTTTTTTTTTTTTTTTTTGCGGTACTGGGGATGGAACTCAGGGGCATTCTACCTCCGAGTTATACCCCCAGTCCTATTTTTTATTCTTTATTTTGAAACAGGGTCTCACTAAGTTGCGGAGGGCCTCACTAGGTAGCTGAGGCTGGCCTTGAACCCGGATCCTCCGGTCTCAGCCTCCCAAATGCTGGGATTACAAGCATGCACCACCACGCCCGGCTCTTGCTATTCTTATTAATATTTACAGTGCCTAATATAACACCGGGCGATCACAAGATGAATTAAAGAGGGATGGTGACTAAAGATGTCATTGTTAAGCAAAGAACAGTGTGTTAGTAGGGACCACTTTTTTTTTTTTTTTTTTTTTAAAGAGTCCATTTATTGCTAACAGAATTAAAGGTCATTTTTTTTTTAAATTTATGGTGCTAGGGATTGAACCCAGAGGCATCCTACCTCCGAGCTACCCCCCCCCCCCCAGTTCAATTTTATTTCTTATTTGGAAACAGGGTCTCACCACTAGGTTGCTGAAAGCCATGCTAAATTGCCAAGGCTGCCTTCAAACCTGCAATCCTCCTGTCTCCGCCTCTCAAGTATGGGGATTACAGGTGTGCGCCACCGCACTCGGCTTTAAAGGTTGTCTTAAGAAAGAAGGAGGGAGAGCAAAGGTGGGAGTCTAGGGAAGCCAAGGGCTTACATGTACAGGTTTTAGCAATGATGTGATTGAGGGGAGATGGAGGGAATGGGGGTGTCAGGCATGAAATAGAAATGCCTGATGCCACTGTCCTTCCCTACAGCGTGAGGGCTCAGGGGTGCGTGATTCGGATCCATCCTTCAGACGATGAGGGTCGCTTAGCAGTCCTATTTATGCAAGGCGAACAGACTTTCCAATGTTTTGCTCCTTAGTTGTTTCTCTTCAGTAACATTTTACTGCCGTATCTTATGGAGAAAACAATGATTCTGTCGGGAATTATGACTGTTAGCTTTCTCCTCATCCATTCATTCCACACATGTTTATTGGTCACCCAGGACTGGGCTGGCCTCGCTTGGAGCCTTAGTACCGAGCCACGCAGACACAGCCAGTGCCCTCCTAGCAGAGGTGTCTTCATGGCCAGGCAAGAGTTAGGTTTCCAGAGCGTGGCTGAGGACTGAAAGGAGGGGCATGGAGCTCCATGTAATGCAGACAGAGGGTCTGCTGGGTCTTGGATCAGCCAGGATGTCCCAGAGAAGGAAGCAGGTGACCGCAGATCAGAAAGATCAGCTGGAGTTTACTAGCCCCGGGGCAGCCCAGGAGAATCGCAGAGGATTGTGTATAGGGGAGTACAGCCAGTTTGGGGGGGGGGTTGAAAGAGGCTTCAGCAGCTAGGGCGGGAAGTCTGGGAAGCCCAGCAAGATGATCCAGATGCCACCGCCCCCACGGCTCACTAAGGAGTTAGCTCCTTGTCCTTAGCAAGGAAAGCAAGGACAGCCCTCTGGTTTTAGTGTAGAAAGCAAATTTGGGGGTGCAGTAAGAGAGGGTGCAAGTGCACCAGAGAGGAAGGCCATTGCAGTTGTCCAGGGAGATTCTGGTCATGGTAGAACTGTGTGCAGGATCTTTTTGTGTGTATGTGTGTGAGGTACTAGAATTGAACCCAGGACCCTTCTACCTCCAAGCTACACCCCCAGTCCTTTTTTATTATTTTGTTTTGAAACAGGGTCTTGCTAGGTTGCTGAGTGTCTCCCTAAGTTGCCAAGGCTGGCCTGGAATCTACAGTCCTCCCGTCTTAGCCTCCCAAGTACTGAGGTTACAGGTGTCTCCCACCATGCCCAACCACAAGGTCATTTTTAATACCATCTGTGCTTGTCTAGTACTGATCACCACAGGGAAAGAGATGCCACTGTCCTTTTATTTGGGGTAATTTTATTTTGCTAAAATTTCAAAATTAGAGGAAAAAAACCAAGGATAATAATGATATCAATAGCAATAATATTGGTGATGATATCATCAATAGTAATAATATTGATAGCAATACTATTGGATATTTACTGTGTGCCAGTGTGGGCTATGTATATTTTACATGTACTAAGTAAATTTTCACAACAGCACTATGAGGAAGGCACTGTTCTTTATGCCATTTTCTGATGAGAAAACGGAGGCTCAGAGAGGTTAAACTGACTCACAGAATAGTCGATAAGCGAGATCACGAGTCTACACCACTGAGCAACGCGCCTGGCATGTTTAGGGCTCAGTGGGTATGAGGGGATTAGCTGTCATTATAAATAGCAATTGTCTTCCGGTGAACTGATGACCCTTTAGTCTTAGTAGTTAATGCAACACTGAATATTCATTAGAGGTGGGATAAAGTTTTATCTTTGCATAATATAACTTCATAGTTTAAAAAAGTTAATAGATGTGGCATCTTAGAGCTTATCACTTCTATTTTACAAAAGTTAACGAAGATGTTCTTTGTATATGCCGCAGAGCATATTCTTCTGAAAAGCAAGAAAGTATTGTGGAAAAGGTTTAGGGACCCCTGGACCTCAGTGGGTCTGACCCTTAGTTCTCTAGCATGCACCACACTCTTTTTTTTTTTTTTTTTTTTTTTTTTTTTTTTTTTTTTTTTTTTTTTTTTTTTTTTTTTTTTTTTTTTTTTTTTTTTTTTTGGCACTGGGGGTTGAACTCAGGGGCATTCTACCTCCGAGCTATACCCCCAGCCCTATTTTTTTTTATTATTCTTTATTTTGAAACCGAGTCTCACTAAGTTGCGGAGGGCCTCACTAGTTAGCTGAGGCTGGCCGCGAACCCGATCCTCCGGTCTCAGCCTCCCGAATGCTGGGATTACAAGCGTGCGCCACCACGCCTGGCTTGCACCACACTCTTATGACATATATGTTTGAGCTAGTTTTCTGGAAAAGTCAGGTTCCTAACCTATCCTCTTTTCTCCACTACCCAACCTAACCTGGACTCTCATAGTCAAAGAACAATTGCTAAGGGAGTAAGAATGTCTGTAGTCATAATGATGGCTCTGAGAGCCCCAGACATGCCCAGAGGTATTCGATGGGGCATTAGTGGGCCATGTTGTGTTTTACATAGGACAGGAAGTTCTTGTTTTTGTTAGGAGCAAGATGCCTTCATATTCTTTAAATCAGATTTATTTATTTTCGTGTGTGTGTGTGTGTGTGTGTGTGTGTGTGTGGTGCTGAGGATTGAACCCAGTCCATGTGCATGCCAGACAAGAGCTCTACCACTGAGCGACACCCCCAGCCTCAGTTGACTTATTTTTTTAAATGCTTCTGCTCACTGACACACTTGCAGTGAATTATGTTTAAAGATAACGTTAACCTGACATAGTGGTCAATAGTATTGAGCCTATGCAAACTGAAAATTATGACTTGATCTCACTTATATGTGGACTCATAAAAAAAGGGAAAAATCAATATACAGAGGTATAGAATAAAATAGGGGTTAGTAGGCACCGTGGGTTAGGAAGTGGGGAGGTGCAGGTCAAAGCTTACAAAGTGGCAGATGTATAGGATAAACAAGTCTGTAGGATAATGTCCTATTCAGGATGCTAGTGAGATGAGTCCAGATTGGTTACTCTTCACACACACACACACACACACACACACACACACACACACACACAACAGGTACCTATGTGACATGATAAGTCAAAATGGGTAACTGTGTGACATCATAGTTAATTCACTTCTCTCTTGTAACCATTTTTGCTACTTCTACTTATCCTACGCCATCGTGTTGTGTAACCTAAGTATACAAAATAAAATTCATTAATCAAAAAAGAAATATGAAATTCGAATCTGAACCCTTTACCCTTGCTTTGTTTTTCTAGCGAATTTGTTTCACTGGGCTGATGACGCTTGCAGCCGTCTAAGTGGAAACAAGGTAACGTGAGACCTCTTTAGTGCCTCCTTTAAGTACTTTCAGCAGCGAGGCTGATGCTATTATAATCCATCCGCTTGTGAGCCCTGCTGCTAATCCTGCACTTCCACATGTGATGTTCAAACCTCAATCCCAGCACTGGTCTTACTGAACATGAATAACCCAGGGCCCAAGGCAATGCTCACTTCTAAATGCCTGTTTTGCTTCCTGTTTCATTCCACTTTTTTTCTTTTTTTATGGCTGTTGCTGCTCTTATTATTGTTTTCTTTTGTTTTTGTGCTGCTGGGGATCAAACCTAGGGTGTCACCCATGCTAGGCAAATGCTCTGCCCCTGAGCTACACCCCAGTCCTCATTCCATGTCCGTCACCCCTGTGCTGTCTGATTTTTTTATTTTAGTATAAATCTGGATTGTCTAGTACAGACTCCCACAAGGAACAAGCTACAACTGTCCTTTACTCTGTCATTATTTTGGTAACTTTTAATTTTTTTGTGTGTGGCTAAAGACTTAATTTTTTAAATACTTTAATTGGTGCAGTATAGTCACACATCGTAATGTAGTTGACAGTGACGGTGGTGCACACAACACTTGGAGGCCTTTCCCCCGGCCCCCTCCCTACACCCCCCTTCCCCATACAGAATATGGAAATCGACGTTGATATTCTCACATATGTGTATAATGTCAGTTGAAGTGTTTCCTTCAGTAATTCTCTCTCCCCTCGACCCCCTCTCTCACTCCACTGGAGTTTCTTCTCCATTTTCTGAAGGTAGCCTGATTACTCCTTAGCTTTTAGAAACTTTTTTAAAAGTGGCATCAGCAAAACACCTGAGTGTACATAAATATATTGAAGTAATGTCCCATGGAAAAGTCACCTGTGGCCATGACGTTAGGCCCCCTCAGTAAAAAAGCAAGTACTCTCCGGGGTCACTTAAAAAGCACTGGGAATGAAGCACGTAATTTCTAAAACCCCTCCTCTGCGTTCACATTTCGTGATCAATGATAATTGCATTGGCGTTCGGGGCTTTACGTGAGTCTGACTGTGTCCACTCTAGCAAGTCTGCATTCGACAGGAATATTCTTGACTGAGCAATCACTCAACTGCACATTTTCCAGAAACCACCCCCTAACCCAGGCCACTAGGGTACATCCTCTTGTTATACGATCACATAAGCCCCTGTTTTTCAGCTTCCCAGCAATGTCTACATTGCAACTCGATTATTTCTTGTGCAGTTGCTTACAAAATGTCTTCTAGTCAGGCCTGGTGGTGCCCGCCTGCAATCCCAGTAAAATAGTATAACAACAAACTTCCACATGCCCTGTACCCAGATTCACCAGTTGTTTATATGTTACCACATTGCTTTATCTTTTGTTTTTCTCTACATATGCATATATATGAATATGCATATTTTTCTTGAATCATTGTAGGGTAAATGGAGAATGGTGAGTTCCCATATCCTTAAATACCTCAGTGGATATTTCTTAAGAATAAGGACATTTTCATAGATAATCACAATACATTTATCAAGATCAAGAAATTTAACAGGAATATAATACTATTTTTCAATAGACTATTTTTTCTTTTGTACTGAGGATTAAACCGAGGGGCATTCTACCTCTGAGGCACACCCTCAGCCCTTTTTTTATTTTTTGTTTTGCAACAGGGTCTCATTAAGTTGCAGAGGGCCTCACTAAGTTGCTGAAGCTAGCCTGGAACCTACGATCCTCCAGTCTCAGCCTCCCAGGTACTGGGATTACATGTGTGCACCACTGTGCCCAGCTCCAATCCATATTTAATATTAAAATTCTATTAATTATCCCGTTTTGTCTTTCAGATCTATTTTCTTAGTTAGGAAAACATTAGCTTTAGACATACTGATTTCTCCAATTCCAGGCCCGACCCTATAAAATCCATTGGGATCTTCCCCTTCCTGTGTTTGAATCTTCCCTTCCCCAGCAGCAGGACAGCTAGCTCCTCCTATTCTCAATGTGTTTATTCATTTGCTCAATTTGAAAATACGCAGAAATTAGTTTCCAAATTACTAGCCCACACTACAGCAAAACACAGAGCTATTAACCAGGCTCCCATATTTGGTTACAGTTTGGTCTTATGACGCCCTTGCTGTTTTTATATATTTTGAGTGAGGGTATATAGTCAAACACTGTATTGAGACATTGTTTGGGTTAGTTCACTCTTTGTAGAGGTGCAGAGAAGCCATTCCCTTGGAATGCAGTCAGATTCACTTGTTTCTGGTTGCATACAACTCCCACACGGGGTAATTTTAAATAGCACAAAGAGAGTGTGGTGGTGAATCTGCCATCTTACTTGCTACGCTGGGAATAATTAGTATAAATACTGTTTTCAGCCGTGCTTAGCCGGAGGAGTTCTAATAACGCTGGGTATTCACGCCTCTGCTCCTGAATTCACACCCGCAGGCGTCCTCAGGCGACAGTTGTACCAGTGTTCCCTCAGCAGCCTCTGGTCCACGGGAGGTGTGTGAAGGCGTCTTACTGCTGACCCTGGAGGAGAAGGTGATTCCAGGAGATCTGTGCTACCCTGTGGGCGCTGGTGCCTGTGCGAGTGCCGGTGCATGTGCAGGAAGCCAGCCCCGCCTGCCGGCAGAAGATGCTACTGGGACATTCTCCTTGGTCAGCGAGATGGAGACCGAGGGGGACCCCTTCAGACAGATGCCCACGGAGGACGAATACGTGGACCGGCCCTCACAGCCCCCGCACTGCTTGCTGTTCCTGACCCAGCCTGGAAGCAAATCTGCACCCCCTTTCTCTGAACCCCTGGAGGTGGGGGAGAATGACAGCCTGAGCCAGTGCTTTACGGGGACCGAGAGCATGGTGGATTTGGACAGCTGCAACGTCACTGAGTCCCCGAGCAGGACCGAGTGGATTCCTGTGTCCCCTGAAAAGTACTTGCAAAAAGAGGTGGAGGGTGGCAGTTGCCCGCCCTGGGCAGCCAGCTGCACCTTGGGCGACAGCTGCACAGGCTGCGGGGACCCTCCTGGGGAGAACCACGAACCGCTTATGGGTTCCCCAGAACATGGACCCTTGCCCCAGTGCGCCCAGGGCCTGCACCTTCCCCCTGAGGATGCAGCCTGCAGTGCAGAGGGGGGGCACCAGCCCAAGGAAGGGGCGGACGAAGGACTTCCGAGCTCGCCGAGGCGGGGCGCTGGGTCTGCAAGCTCCTCCGGTGACCTGCCGCCTGCATCTGGTAAGTTCCTTCCCCTATCTCCCACGTTTGAGCAAAAGACCTGTTCTTGGTTCAGGGTTTGGGGACAGGTATCACAGGCTGTTTAGGGAAACGAAAACTAATGTGGGAAAAAGTTTTTATTGTTTATGTTGGTGCTGGGGATTGAACCCAGGGGTATTTTACCACCAAGCTATCCCCTCAGCCTTTTTTTTATTTTGAAACAGAGTCTTACTACATTGCTGAGGCTGGCCTCAAACCTGCCATCTTCCTGTCTCAGCCTCCCAAGTACTGAGATTACCGGTGTGTGCCACCACCCCTGGCTCTGACCATTTTCTTTTAATAAGTGTCTTCACAGAGGGTTGAGGTTGGTCTACCTGTGGGGCTGTGGATTATACCCACTGCTGTGTGATTTCTACTCCTGGGCTATTACTTACCACATCCTGTTCTCTTTTGCTGTTCAGACCAGACCTCCAACCCCAGCACTAACAAGTCAGCATTGATTTGGGGACTGGCTGAATCAAAGCATTCCCTTAGATTTCTATTTTGTAGTTTTTATTTTAAAAGTAACTTAGCCAGGCGTGGTGGCGCACGCTTGTAATCCCAGCATTCGGGAGGCTGAGACCGGAGGATCCGGGTTCGGGGCCAGCCTCAGCTACTTAGTGAGGCACTCCGCAACTTAGTGAGACTCGGTTTCAAAATAAAGAATAAAAAATAGGGCTGGGGGTATAGCTCGGAGGTAGAATGCCCCTGAGTTCAATCCCCAGTACCGCAAAAAAAAAATAAAAAAATAAAAAAAAAATAAAAGTAACTTAGGCCTCTTAAATGCCCCCTGCTCCGACAGCTCGTACAAATTCCAGGAAGACAAACAAAATTGTTTCATTGATCCTTAACTAATATTTATTCAAGGAGCATCTTAGTTCTGTGCCAAATTAATGATGCAGTCAAAGCGTCCTGTAATGCTTTATTAGGAGAAGCCCCTTTTATAATCGGTATTGTCTTCCACGATCGTGGAACCTGGAAGACAATTCACAATTTAGTATCATTTTGGAGATTTATCACCACAACACTTCTTGAGCCCCAACGACCCACCAATAACAACATTGTGAATCTTTGTGCGGAGGGTAAAGCCCCATCTGTTTTAGTATGTAGTTACAAAAGACTTTCTCTGCAGCTGATAGCGAGGGCTTCCTCTGGCTCGGGGAATTATTAGCCCTGGAGGAGCCAGGGATCTCACTGAGAATCTACCGGAAAAACAAGTATGTGGATGTTTGCTATTTAAGGGTCTTCATTAGAATCCTCCAACTCCAAAACAAACAAAAACCCCACTCGTGTGCTACCATCTCTTGAGATGCTTTTTCTCGACTGCCTCTTGGCAGAGACTGCTGGTATGTCTTTGAATTATTTTACAGTCCTGAGGCAGCCAGAGCTGTGCCTTAAGCGCCCAGGCTGTCCCGCCTCCAGGTGACATCAGCTCCTGGCCTGTTTGGTAGAACACAGTGCCTTTGTGTTTGTGGTTTGCTGCAACTACACAAATCCATGGATGGATAAATTCTGTAGCATCCATTACCAAACTAAAAGGGAGAAGATGCATTCAGAGATTGTTTTTTGTTGTTGTTGTTTTAAAGAACTAGTATGAACCGGGTGTAGTGGTGCACGCCTGTAATCCCAGTACTTGGGACAGTGAGACAGAAGGATCATAGGTTCGAGGTCAGCCTCAGCAATGTAGTAGCAAGGCCCTCAGCAATTTAGTGAGATCTTGGGGGTAGGGTATAAGTCAGAGGTAGAAACCCCTGGGTTCAATCCCTAGTTTAAAAAAAAGAAAAAAAAAACCTGATATGATTTTCCTGCAGAACCCCTCAGAACTTATTTTTAACACTTGAAGGAATTTCTGTGACTGAAAATCAGGCGCCGTTGTTTGCACTGCTCTGCATCTTTTCTAGCAGTTTCTTTTGGCTCCTCTTGGATCTAGGGACACACAGAACACAGGTGCTTTGGGCTGCAGGCAAGGAGAAGGCTGTGGCTCTGTCTAAGGCAGCACCCAGGTCTTGGCAGCACTAGGTGATGGGAAGGACACCGGTGTTTCGGTTGGTGACACCATGGAGATGGCCTTGGCTACTGTGTAGAAAATATCAGTGGTTAAGCTGCCACAGTGACACTCGCTTGTAATCCCAGTACTTGGGAGGCTGAGACAGGAGGACCGCAGGTTCGTGGCCAGTCTCAGCAACCTGGCGAAGCCCTCTGCAACTTAGTGAGACCCTGTTTCAAAATAAAAAATTTAAAAATAGGACTGGTAGCCGGGCGTGGTGGCGCACGCTTGTAATCCGAGCATTCGGGAGGCTGAGACCAGAGGATCCGGGTTCGCCGCCAGCCTCAGCTACCTAGTGAGGCACTCCGCAACTTAGTGAGACTCGGTTTCAAAATAAAGAATAAAAACTGGGGCTGGGGGTATAGCTCGGAGGTAGAATGCCCCTGAGTTCAATCCCCAGTACCGCAAAAAAAAAAAAAAAAAAAAAAAATAGGACTGGTATTGTAGCTCATGTAGAATGCCTCTGGGCTCAATCCCCAGTACCACCAAATAATATATATTATTATATATGTATATATTATATATGTATATTATATATGTGTGTAATAATATATATATATATATATATTACACATATATGTATACATGTGGTTCATTAAAGAACAGGGTTGGCCAAATTTAAAGAGTGTGTGTGTGTGTGTGTGTGTGTGTGTGTGTGTGTGTGTGTGTTTTATATACATATACACATTTAGTGTCCTGACACCAAAAGCCAAATCTTTGCTCTTCTGTCAAAGAGTTAAACAGTGGCCTCATCTGTTTTTCATTATCTTTTCTTTCTCTAGCACGAAACATCTAGGCATAGAGGATAGAAATAAAACATGTGTCATCAACTGAGTGGTGTTAATTTGCAAGACGTTTACGCGGCTTTTCCTGTCTCTGGTGCTCAGCCATGCACAAAATCGGTCCTACTCCGTCAGTCTCCAGCCAGCACAGCCAGATTCATTTTGGCCTGAGGAGAAGCAGCAGCCAGACTGATTTCTGAGGCTACATTTTTCTCCTCGTAATTATTAATATCATTATTATTTTGTGGGATTGAACCCAGGAGCATTCCATCTCTGAGCTACACTCGCAGCCCTATTTTATTTTTGTATTTTTTAGAAATGCTTTTATTGGTGCATTATAATCTCATATCATAGTGTAGTTCATGGTGATAGTGACACACATGCACACAGAACTTGGCGGGCTTTCCCCTGCTCAGCTCCCTCCCATCCCCCTCTTTCCCCATACAGGATATTGAGATTGACATTGGTATTCTCACATAGGTATACAATGTTCATGAAAGTGTTTATTTCTTTCGTTGATCCTCCCTCCTCTCCCCCCGCCTCCCATCCCCTAGACCACCTCCGTGGGTCTGGATAGGTTGCTGAGGTTGTCCTTGAACCTGCCATCCTCCTGTCTCAGCCTCCCAAGCATTAGAATTACAGGCATATACCACCACACCTGGACTCCCCACAAATGGGCCTTATGGGTTCTGCTCAGAATAGCACATTCTCTTTCCTTTTAAAAGTTTTTTTATAATTTATGTCCTATAAAATGTGTGAATGAGCTGGGTGTTGTGGTGTACACCTGTAATCCCATTATTTGGGAGGCTGAGACAAAAGGATCACAGGTTCAAGGACAGCCACAGCAAGTAGTGAGATTTTCATCAACCTAGTGAGACCCTGTTTCAAAATCGAAATAAAAATAAAATAGGGCTGGGGGTGTAATTCGGAGGTAGAATGCCCCTAGGGTCAGTCCCCAGTAACACACACACACACACACACACACACACACACACACATCCCATGTGAATGAGGCAGGTGCTTGGGTAGAAAGTAAGAGAGAGACCTGTTCCCTTGGTGTCTCCTACAAGGCCGTATGTGCTCAAGACTTGAGGGAGTGGATTCTTTTACTGGCTTCTTGGACTTTTTAACTGGATATTAGTTAGTTTGTTTAAACTTACAACTTAATCGAGAGACTCCTGGAGAAATGGCAAGGCTGGGGTCTTCTGCAGGAAAGATTATCTCTATTGTGCCAGCATCTTTTTGAAGATTATGTGATGGCTCTTCAAATGTTCCCATAAGTGTAGACAATTTAAATAGTGTAGACACACTGTGTGTGTGTGTGTGTGTGTGTGTGTGTGTGTGTGTATTTTACTGGGGACTTAACTCAGGGGCATTCTACCTCAGAGCTACAACTCCAGTCCTATTTATTTATTTATTTATTTATTTATTTATTTATTGTTTGTTTGTTTGTTTGTTTGTTTGTTTGTTTTGAAATATAGGCTTGCTAAGTTCCTGAGAGTCTCACTACATTGCTGAGGCTGTTCTCCAACCTGCTATCCTCCTGTCTCAGCTTCCCACATACTGGGATTACTGGTATACACCACCATGCCTGGCCTAATGTTATAACTCTTAAAGGACAGTGAGAATTATTAGCAAGGACCAATGAAAGGGAAAAGCACATGTTTGATAATGTCTTAAACAACCCTGTCTTGATTTATGTCTTAAATGATTCTTAATCATGATGACGCTGTGGTTATTTGAGTTGTAGCCCTCTCACTTGGAGTCAGGAGAATTCTCCCTGCAGCCAAAAAACTGTTATTTCATATGGAAGAAATAGTGACTGCTTATAATTCATGTGTCTCTCGTGGTTTTGGGTCCTGAATTCATTCATGTGACTCAGCCACTTCTAAGTTGGGGAGAGTTGTTGTTTTATTTACAGGGACCCCAACGATTCTTGATGAACTCCAGCTGTCTATTTGCGTTTCTCTAAAACCTTCATTGAATGTCTCCTGAGCCACAGAGACTTGGAAAAGCAAGTTGGGATTGATGTCAGGGGATAAGAACACCGAAAGAATCAATAATTCCAGAAATGAAGCCCTTCCACAGCCCGCCCCTGCCTCACCTGTGGCCTGCTGTCTGACAGTAATGAGTCTTAGTCTATTTCTCACTGCGCCTAGAAACTGTCACAGCAGATCCACCAGCTGCAACCAATCAGGAGGAATTTTCATAGCTTTGTCAGCCCTCATCTTCTTAGTATCTCCCAAGATGGCTTAGTCACGGTCTCATTAGTGAGAATGTGTTGATACAAGCATTCCGTGGGTATTCAACCAGTCAGAATAAGTAGATGAACAAGAAAAGATCATTCCCTGTGTGTTCCCAAGGGACTCTTAGCCTCCCATGTCTTTGGTTTGCTCTTGGAAGTTGGGGAAGAAGCAGATAATGGAAGGACTGGCCCTGGCTGTCTGGGGAACACCTACTTGTCCCAGGCAGAGGAGGCAGAGACCACAGAGCCAACGTGAGCACGGACTCTCCAAGGCAGAGCCCGGGAGCTGAGGGTACTGAAAAGTGAATCCACCAGCTTCACTCCGTCTTTCTCCCCCATCCTCATTCCTGGAGCGACTGTTCTTGACCATCCATTTCCATCTTGAAAAGACAGGAAAAGGTTTTCCTACCTGAATTCCCACCCCCCTACACCCACCACCCCAGCAATGGACAGTCCTCAATTTCTTTCTTCCCTCACCTGTTAGAATGAACACCAGGTACCAACTCGTCTTTCACTATTAGCTAAGTATTACAAAGCAGACACGAATGAGCTCATCGGCCCTGAATCTTTAAGTTAAAATTGCTATTTTTTAAAAAATCATTTGGTTACTTGGTAATAGATGCAGCATTCGTTGGTATGAAAAACCAATGCATTGTTTCAAAATATGTGAAAAACTTGTTCATTGTATATAGTGACTTTATTCAGTCCCGCCTTCCTTCATTTCTATACCAGGAGGGCTCATTTGGGAAGCTCCGGTCCTAAGACTTTCTAAGTAATTTTCAACCATGATTCATAATGGAACTATTAAACCTTGCTTCTCCTCCCTTATCACCACAGACCCAGTTTCTTCCAAATGCCTGAAACAGAGCCCGCATGTCCATAAAAAGGAAAGTCACATGAGAGGCATATGGGTTAAATATAAAAGAAGTTTTTAAAAAATTCCAGGAGAACCCAATGCGTCTGGGTAGTTTGAGTGTATGTGTGTCTATTTTTAGTTCTGTGACTTGGAAGAAAATCTACATGGCAATTTGGTGGCATTATTTGGCATTGTTCTCGTGATTTAGCATTCATGTGGTATGCATTTTAAATGGCATAATAAGCTTTTGAGAAGAAAAGTGTGCATTACCTCGCTAAAATATGTAAATTCTATCAGGGATTGTGTTCTTAGAATTAAGCCGCTTCTTTCTGCCTGAGAAAAACCGATTCCATGGAGCCTGCTATATAAAGCATGGATTAGTGAAGTGTAAACAGCTTTCTGATTATAATGGGACGCATCATTTGTTCACCATTTCTATTCACTGAGACACTATTTTTAATACTCTCAAGTTTTCTGAACATTTTTTCCAGTTAAATCACTTTAAACATTAACGTTCACCCAATTAATCCATTTTTATTCTTATTTTATTTTCATTTTTATTTTATATTTATTTTTGTGGTACTGGGGATTGAACCCAGGGGCATTCTTCCTCTGAGCTACACCCTGAGCCCTATTTTATTCTTTCATTTGGCAATAGGATCTCACTAAGTTGCTAAAGACCTCACTAAGTTGCTGAGGTTGTCCTGAAACCTGTGATCCTCCTGTCTCAGCCTCCCAAGTACTGAGATTACAGAAATGGATCATTCAACTAACCCATTCTTTTTTTGGTGGTGGTGGTGGTGGTGGTACTGGGGTTTGAGCCCAGAGGTATTTTACCTCCGAGCTACACTCCTAGCCCTACTTTTATTTTGAATTAGGGTTTTGCTAAGTTGCTGAGGGCCTCACCCAGTTGCCGAGGCTGGCCACAAACCTGCGATCCTCCTATCTCTGCCTCCCAGCTACTGGGATGACAGGCATTCGCCACCATGCCTGGCTCACCATCTCCTCTTAAATTGGTGATACTGGTTTCATTTGATCACCATGCCCTGGACAGTCCGCAGTCTCCACAGAACAAGGGCAAAACACAGGTCCGGGATAGTTGGCTGTCCTGGCTGAGGGAAGGGCAGTAGCCAGCACAGGCTCAAAAGCTTCAGCAGGAAGGGACACCAGATTCGCAGCTAAGTGATGGTCAGGTGGCCTCTAATGAGACTCCTCTCTTCTGCCAGTTGTCTCTGGAAGTTTCTATTTTCACTCTCACTGACTCTTTTGTGGGGAAACCCCCTTCGTCCATAAGCCTTCACTCCCATGTATGTATGTTTGTTTGTTTGTTTGTTTGTTTTTGCCAGCAAAGTAAACTTCAAGTAAATGTGAGGGGGCAGGCTTGAGGGAGGAGGCTGTCAGAAACCCTGAGGAGAGGAGCCAGGATGAGGCCGCCGACCCTCATTTTGCTTGGGTTGTTCTAGGCCTTGTAGATTAACGGCTCATACAAAACCCTCAGGCCTTTTTATTTTCCCCCAAGAAAAAAAATCACTTTAATTTTTATTGTGCACAAAAAGACACCAATACACTCTTTTTTAAAATCACAAAACATCAGACTTCAAAGGGTATTTCTATAATGCTGTGGTTGGGGATTAAAATATTTTTCCTTACTTGAATGATTTTGTATTTTAAATACAGACTGTACAGCTGGTCGTGGTGGTGCATGCTTGTAATCCCAGCATTCGGGAGGCTGAGACCACAGAGGATCCGGGTTTGTGGCCAGCCTCAGCTGCTTAGTGAGGCCCTCCGCAACTTAGTGAGACCCTGTTTCAAAATAAAGAATAAAAAAATAGGACTGGGGGTGTAGCTTGGAGGTAGAATGCCCCTGGGTTCCATCTCCAGTACCGCAAAAAAAAAAAAAAAAAATACAGACTTTACTTTTCAGAGCAGTTTTAGGTTCACAAGAAGTAAGGAGAAGAAGCGAAGAAGCAGTGATTTCCTGTGTAACCTTTGCCCCAGCCCGGCCTGGCCTCCCCATTACCAACATCCCCCACTAGAAAGAGATCTTAGGTTGCAATTGATAAACCCACATAAGTCAACACAACACTTCAATGTCATTTTAATACAGGTTCATTGGTTATAACAAAGATGGACATTATCCACTATCACAACATTAGATGGATGTTATCACCCAAAACCCATAGTTTATGTTAAGGTTCACTCAAGGGTGTATTATGCAGGTTTTGACAGGCGTCCAAGGCCGTATCCACCATTACAGTATCATATAGAGTAGTTTCACTGCTCTAAGAAATCCTCTGTGCTCTGCCTTTTTTTTTATCAACCCCTTCCAAAACACTGATGCTTTTACTGTCCTCTATAGTTTTGCTGTGCCAAAATGCCATATTGCTGTAATCCTGTGGCAGATAGCTTTTTCAGATCGACTTCTTTTACTTAATGATAATGTATTGAAGTTTCTTCTATGTCTTTTCAAAGCTCTTTTTTTTTTTTTTTTCGGTACTGGAGATGGAACCCAGGAGCATTCTCCTGAACTATATCCCCAGCCCTATTTTTTATTCTTTATTTTGAAACAGGGTCTCACTAAGTTGTGGAGGGGCCTAAGTAGCTGAGGCTGGCCGAGAACCTGTGATCCTCCTGTCCCAGCTTCCCAATCGTGCACCACCACGCCCGGCTTGGAGCATCTTTTCATATGCCTGTTTTTTCATCAGGATATCTTCCCTGGTGAGATGTCTGCTAAGGTCTTTGGCCCATTTTAAAATTGGGTTGTTTTTCTTATTATTGAGTTTGAAGCGTGTGATGAATAATTTGAGTAACAGTCCTCTAGCAGATATGGCTTTTGCAAATATTTTTTCCCAGTCTGTGGCTTGTCTTTTCAATCTCATAGGCCTCAGACTTTCCTTGGGCCATCTTGGATAAGCCTCAACCAAGCCACCCTTCCCCTCTGACATTCCCCCTTGCCAGCCACCTGCAAGATAGAGGTCCACTCTAACAACAGAACATCCTGGGAGTTCCTTGGCATTCAGTGGAAAGAGTTACCCTTCAGGGGCCTGTATCAACAGCAGACACCATGGCATCCAGGCTGAGAAAGTCCCTGCAGCACCCACCTGACTACACAGCTTACCCACAAGGAGACCATGCAGGAGCCTTGCCCTCTCAGATCAGCCTGGGCGACCATGTAAACCCATCTGTTTTGAAGTGTAGAATGCAAATTTTAAGGAATTATTTTCTTCAGCAAGGACAGTTCTGTGCTGAGCTATATTAAAGGATAAGGATATTACCCATTCGTCCTGAGCCTTGATCTAATCTAGCCAGCATTCATCTCGTAGCTGGCTGCCATGACAAGAAATGAGACTGTGGGACTTAGTGTAGATTTATATAGATGAGTGTCCTAGCCACAGGCAATCATAATGATGGATGAGTTCAGAAAAGAAAACAAAAGTTGGTTAGATTTCCAGAGGAAAATGCCCTTTTTGCTCTTTTAAGACGTGTTGAGATCCTCCAACAAGACAAGGAGGGAAATCTAATAATATTGCTACTCAGTCTGTCTCAGGAGTCTTCTGTGTCCTTGAGAGTTTCATGGGAGCTGAGATTACTTTCTGGGAGCAGAAATGCCATCGTGGCACCCATGACTAATTCCTTGCAATTTCACAAGCAATTGCAAATCCATCATCTTCGTGTGAACTGGGTCTTCACACACTCTTTTTTCCCTTTATTTAACAAATATGTATGAGGTGCTATCTCTATGTGGCTGCACACCGCGAAGCTCGCCTGGCTTGATCATTGGAGCTCATTTTATAAATGAGCAAACTGAGATGGGGACCATTGTTAAGTAGCTTGTCCCCAATTCTCACCAGTAGTGAGGGCCACATCAGGACAAGAATAGAGAACGTTTGGACCCCCTGCTCTCCCCTCCTTCCTCCCCTCTTCTTACCCCTCAGGCAGCCATTAATACCTCCACCTGTCGTCACAACGAACTTCTGCTCAACAGAGGCTGAAACCCCACAGTCATGTGGACGTTAGTAGATTCATGATCAGGAGAGCATGGATTATGACAAGCTGTGGAAAAACAAGGCCCTAAGACCCTTTTCATCCTGGAAACAAAATCAGATCATAGAGAGGGAAAAGCAGACAAACAAACCAACCTGGAACGTCTACATGCAAAGCACCTGCAAGGTAGTGTCTGTAATGCAATCAACCTGGCGTGAAGAGAACACTCAACAGTCAGGATGTGGAGTGCTATTCTATTTCCTTCATTATTATAGTGCATGCACTCTTCCTCTCTCCCCTCTTAACCCTCAGATTAACCCACACCATCGCTCTGTGAAGGAGGCCTGCCGCCGCCCGAGGCACACTGATAGTTCACGACTTGTTGGCTCCCCTAGGACCCCTGGGCATCTGCTTCCTGGTGAATGATCCTGCTTGCCAGAATCCACAGCCTCCCCCAGTCCTATGAGTGTTAGCCGATCTTGGTGTAATTCAAAACTTTAACTCTTATATTAACCGGCAGAAAGGATTGTTTCTATTCCAGCTATTGAATGCTTTTGGACGATTCAAAGAATGAATTGCTAAAAATATTTTATTATTGAAGTGGATGAGACAGCTAGAAAAGTTTTGGAGAATCAAACTCCAGAAGGATTTCTATACTTTAACCTGTTTGGCAGTGACTTTTTATTCTCATTCCACTTTAAAGAAACCCAAACTGGAGATTGTAGGCAAAGCATTAAAGTTATCATTGCTGTGGTCAACAGACCCAGTCTAGACAGGACTCAGTTCTATGTCAGAAAATTGGTTTTTAGCCGGGCGTGGTGGCGCACGCTTGTAATCCCAGCATTCGGGAGGCTGAGACCGGAGGATCCGGGTTCGCCGCCAGCCTCAGCTACCTAGTGAGGCACTCCGCAACTTAGTGAGACTCGGTTTCAAAATAAAGAATAAAAAAATAGGGCTGGGGGTGTAGCTCGGAGGTAGAATGCCCCTGAGTTCAATCCCCAGTAC
>PVLC010002086.1:0-14900 GCA_004027655.1 Graphiurus murinus
AACCCAGATCCTCTGGTCTCAGCCTCCCAATTGCTGGGATTACAAGCATGCACCACCACACAACTTTAATAATAGTTCTGAGTAGAGCCAGGTTTGGTGGCTCACGCTTGTAATCCCAGTACTTGGGAGGCTGAAACCGGAGGATCCGGGTTCGTGGCCAGCCTCAGCTACTTAGTGAGGCCCTCCGCAACTTAGTGAGACCCTGTTTCAAAATAAAGAATAAAAAATAGGACTGGGGGTGTAGCTTGGAGGTAGAATGTCCCTGGCTTCAATCCCCAGTCCCAGAAAAAAAATAATAATAGCTCTGGGTTGAGGTGTTATTTTATCGTTTGTACTTTTCTGTATGTCTCAAATATCGTACAATGGACTTATATTTGTTTTGCCATTAGAGAATAATAAAACTTTTGTTAAGTCTTAAGGTTAAAATTTTCAGCTTCTTTTCAGACAGGTAACATGTAGTGACTTATTTTTATCATTTATTTTTGTCTTTCTAGAAACAAAATAGAAGTTACTCTGACGTAAGGCCAAGATTGACAGAATTTCACTTTTTATGCCTTTTCTCTTTCTCTCTGTCAAGGTCCATGACATTTATGTTTGAGAGGTCTCTAATCCTGAGCTTGAGATGCCCATTTCACATTAGGTTTAGCTTTCCTCTGTAAAGAAATCCACTGTGTTTATACCTGTCGAATGCCGATGTTTGCATAGCCATTAATTTGTCCATTTATTTATTCATTTGGTCTTCTTTTATTGAGGAAAGCAGGTATATGGTGCAGGGGACATTTGCAGGAGGAAAATACTAAAGATAGGAGAGTAATGAAGCAAGGAAAGGTGAGCAGGCCTAAAATCGGGTGATTGGTGTGATGATGTGAAAAAAGGAATAGAATCCAAAGATATCTTGAGAGTATAAGAAAAGAATTTGATGACCTTTCGTGCATGATTATACCTAATATGTTCTGGATACTGTGCTAATGTAGGCCAGACAATAGTACACAAAAGACACTTGCTCCTCATTCTGCAAATCTCCAGTACAACCTCCTTCATCTTCCTTGCTCGCAACTGGTGGTCTGGCTTCTTACTTCTCGGAGCAAACAGAAGCAATCAAAAACCTTCTTCATGATTCTGCCTCCAAACTTACCAACCTCCCTGCAGCCTCTGCCCTATATTTTGCCTTTTTTCCTGTGGGAGTGGAAGGCCTGTCCACCCTTTCAAGTGTATCCTGAATCTCACCTGCTCCGGGACAACTACCTTACTACTCGAAATCATCAAAACTTCCCCCTCTAATGGATCATTCTAATCAGTAAATAAATATTCTATTCTCTTTCTCTCTCCTCTTTCTATCTCACTGTCACGCTCTCTCTTTTTTCTTCCGGCAATTTAACCCAAGGCCTCACATATGCTAGGCAAGTGCTCTGCTCCTGAGCTATATCTCCAGTCCTTATATCTTAAATAAACATTCCCTAAAGCTCATTATTGTCTTTAGTCACCATCACATTTCTCTGCTATTTTTTTAAATATAGCCAGGCTCAGTGATACACACCTTGTAATCCCAGCTACTTGGAGGCAGAGGCAGGAGGATCATGAGTTCAAGGCCAGCTTCAGCAATTTAGTGAGGTCCTGTCTCAGAATAAAAAGCAAAAAGGGCTGGGGATGTAGCTCAGTGGTAAAGTGTCCCTGGGTTTGATCCTTAGGACAAATTTTTTTTAATATAACCTGGTAATGGTGGCACACACTTATAATCCCAATACTGAAATAGGAGGATCACAGGTTCGAGGCCAGCCTCAGAAACTAAGCGAGGCTGTCAGCAACTTAGTGAGACACTGTTTCAAAATAAAAAAATAAAATAGGACTGGGGGGGTCTAGCTTAGATGTAGAGTACCTCTGGGTTCAATTCCCAGTATGGAAAAATAATAATAATAATGATAATAATAATAATAATAATAATAATAATAATAATAATAATAATAATAATAAATAAAAAATACCAGGTTCCTGGTATTTTTGCACCTTACACAGGTGGATGGGGCCCTATGCTTAGAAGAACCTCGTGGTTATTTAATACTCTGCTGTTGCCCTTCTGAAATTCTTAGTATCTTTTTTTTTTTTTTTTTTTGCGGTACTGGGGATTGAACTCTGGGGCATTCTACCTCCGAGCTATACCCCCAGCCCTATTTTTTATTCTTTATTTTTGAAACAGGGTCTCACTAAGTTGCGGAGTGCCTCACTAGGTAGCTGAGGCTGGCCGTGAACCCAGATCCTCTGGTCTCAGCCTCCCAAATGCTGGGATTACAAGCATGTGCCACCACACCCGGCTCAATTCTTAATATCTTAGAGCCCCCATTTGTTTGTTTACTTGACTTACAAAATCATACAGTTGGTTCTATCCGAAGGTCATTTCCTGTTTCTCATTTCTTTAGGATTAGCAGCATTTGCTCATTGATGAGATACTCCTGAACCCTTATCTTGACACGGCTTCACAAATACTGTGTTCTTGGTTCTCCTTTTATCTCACTGGCTTTCTTTACTTGTAATCTTCATCTTGTTGAACTCTCAAATGTTGCATTTCCCAGAGCTCAGATCTCAGTGTTCTTATATGTTGTATCTACAGTCCTTCTCTTAGTGATTTCATTTAGTTCTAAGACATTAACTAGCACTTTAATATGAATGTCCCTTCTCAAATTTGTGTCTTCAGACCAGAATTCTCTCCTAAACTCTAGTCCTTCATAAGTAATTGCTTATTTCACTCTCTCTACTTGAATGTTCAATAGGCAGGGTAAGTATATATCTCAGTTTAATCTGAAAGAGTCCCAATTTATACCTTCTTAAATAATGGACTCTTTAACATTTGAAAATGGAATGGTTTATATAAATGATATTGTAACCCTACCAGTTGATATCTCAAACTGGACATATTAGAAAAGCTATCACATTTACATAATTTCTCAGAACTAGAGATAGATTTAGTGTGGGGCTAATAAAGTCTTCAAGGCTTCTTACTTTCATGGGCCCTTCTAAGACTTTAAGTATGTGTCTTAGCATTGTATTCACACAGTCATGGTTTTGTAAAGTTAATTAA
This sequence comes from Graphiurus murinus, assembly GCA_004027655.1. Lineage (NCBI taxonomy): Eukaryota > Metazoa > Chordata > Mammalia > Rodentia > Gliridae > Graphiurus > Graphiurus murinus. The sequence goes on from PVLC010002086.1 coordinate 3,074, forward strand.
GATACAATTTATTCTGATATTGACAAACAGATTTGAAAATATGCTTTGAAAAGTGTTTTAGTAGAGTTCTCTGGAGAAAGAGACCAATAATACATTGATGGATAAAAGGATACACTTATTATGGGAATTAGATCATGCAGTTATGGAGGTCAAGAAGTCCTACAATACCTTCAAATTGGAGGACCAGAAAAGCCAATGACATGCAATTCAGTTGGAGTCCATGGATGTAATTCCTAGCCTGGAATAAACAGAAGGTGTGGTGCTGGCTGAAATCTCAGAATCCAAAGGTCGGAGAACCAGGGGATACCATATCCGAAAGAAAGAAAAGATGTATATTTCAGTTTAAGAAGAGAGAAAGAGCTGGGCATGGTTGCATATGCCTGTAATCCCCGTACTTGGGAGGCTAAAACAGAAGGATAGCAAGTTTGAGTCAAGCCTCAGGAATGTAGCAAGACCCTGATTCAAAATAAAATTAGAAAATAATTCTGGGGGTGTAGCTCAGAGGTAGAATGCCCCAGTACAAAAGAGAGGGAGGGAGGGATGGAGGGAGGGAAGAAAGGAGAGAGAGAGAGAGAGAGATTGAGATTTACTCTTTCTCTTTCATTTTGTTCTACTTAGGCCCTGAATGAACTGGATGATTTCTTTAAATATTAATGACTGCAGATTTTCTTTATTCATTCCACTGTTTCAGATGCCAAGTCTTCCAGGAACACTTTCTCAGACATACTCATAAATAATATTTCACCAGTTTCTCTCTGGGTACCCCATAACCCAGTCAAGTTGATGTATAAAACTAGCCATCACAGAAAGTTTCAGTAAAACAAGTACAAACTTGCAGATTCCTGATTTTGCTGAATATGAAAGATATGTCTTTTGTCATCATTAAATTTATTTATTAAAGCACAGAGAAAATTTCAGATAAAAAATTAATAAAACAAGAAGGAAAAGTGATAAAGTTGAGTGATGAAATCAATAAAAATTATTCTGACATTGAGAAGTGAAACAGTTTTTCCAGAGTATGCCAAAAGCAGTCATTCATTAAGAGGAAGAGATAAATTTTGAATAGAAGTAATGAATAGGCTCTTGGATTGTTTAAGATTCTAAATAGTGAGGAGAAGTGAATCATATGAATAAATCAGGAGAAGATGTAAGATTCAGACTGATTTGACACAAAATACTGCTATTGATTAAGATAACATAATATTCAGAATAATCCCACTACAATAAACATATTGACTCAAAACTGGTTAATGAGTATCATCAATTCAAATAGCAGTTAATATTAGTCACTATATAAGAAAATATATGCTGATTTCTGACAGCTCATAAATTAAGTAAATTTGATAGAAAGTTTCCCAGATCTAGCTAAAATCCTGAAACTATACATGACATTACCAATAATATGTTGTAAAGCTGAAAAAAAAAAATGTATAAAAGCTATCAGTACTAAAGAAAGTTGATCAACCACACTAGGGAGAAGATTGACTTCTCAGAGTATTCAGACAAAAACTATATGAAAAAAGGTAGTATGACAGTATACAAGACAGCTCATTAATACAATTATTATGTTACTTCCCTGAGTTTGTGTCACTTTTTGTTTTTGTTGATTGTGTGTTTTTGTGGTACTGGGGATTGAACTTAGAGACATTCTATCTCTGAGCTACACTTCCAGTTCTAATTTATTTTTTTATTTTGAAAGTGTCTTGCTAAGTTGTCAGAGTTACCCTTGAACCTGTGATCCTCCTGTCTCAGCCTCCCAAGTACTAGGATTAAAGGTAGGCATCACTGTGCCTGGCTCAAGGAATCTTTTTTCTTTTTTTGGTACTGGGGATTGAACTCAGGGGCATACTACCTCTGAGTTACATCCCCAGCCTTATTTATTTATTTATTTATTTATTTATTTATTTATTTATTCATTCATTCATTTAGAAACAGAGTCTCATTACATTGCTGAGGCTGGCCTTGAACTTGAGGTCCTCCTGTCTCAACCTCCCAAGTACTGGTATTACAGGTATCCACAACCAGTCCTGGCTGTTTGTCAGTTTTTTATTTTTTAATAAATAGTTTGTGGTAAAGCCACAGCAATAAAAACTGCATGTTATTGTCACAAAAACAGACACATAGACCAATGGAGTGAAATAGAAGACACAGAAACACACTTATAGCCATTTGATTTTTGAGAAAGGAGCCAAAAACACACACTGGAAAAAAGAGAGCCGCTTCAACAAATGGTGTTGGCAAAACTGGCTAACCATATGCAGAAAAATTGAAATAAACCCCACTTTCTCGCCCTATACCAAGATGGATCAAAGACCTGGGAATCAGACCAGAGACCTTGCAGTTACTTGAAGAGGGCATAGGGCCAACACTTCAACACATAGACACAGGTAAAAGCTTTCTCAACAAGAATCCAAAAGCACAAGCAACTCAAAGGAAGATCAATACATGGGATTGCATTAAACTGAAGAGCTTCTGTGCAGCAAGGGAAACTATCAAGAACCTCAACAGAGAGTCCACAGAATGGGAGAAGATTTTTGCCAGCTACTCCTCCAATAGAGGACTAATGTCTAGAATATACAGAGAACTCAAGAAACTCACCACTAAGAAAACAAATAACCCAATAAAAAGACAGGCAAGTGAATTAAATAGACATTTCACAAAATAAGAAATACAAATGGGCAATAAATGTATGAAAAAATGTTCAACATCATTAGCAATCAGAGAGTTGCAAATCAAAACTACCCTGAGATTTCACCTAACCCCAATTAGAATAGCAATCATTTAAAACACAAACAGCAACAAATGCAGGTGAGGATGTGGAGAATTAGGAACTCTAATACATTGTTGGTGGGATTGTAAATTAGTGCAACCACTTTGGAAAATTGTATGGAGGATCCTCAGAAGAATAGGAATGAACCTACCATATGACCCAGCAATACCACTTCTGGATATCTACACAAAAGAATGGAAACCAAACTACCAGACTAATGCATGCATATCTATGTTTATAGCTATACAATTCACAATAGCCAAACTATGGAACCAGTCAAGATGTCCATTGACAGATGAATGGATTACAAGACTATGGGATATGTACACAATGGAATTTTACTCAGCCATAAAGAAGAACAAAACTATGTCATTTACAGGGAAATGGACGGAACTGGAAAACATTATGTTAAGTGAGATTAGTCAGTCACAAAAAGTGAAAGGTTGGATGTTTTCCCTCATATGCGGAAGCTAGGGAGAAAATCAGACATAGAAAGGACTCCAGACAAAGGAGAAATCTTACTTGAGTGAAGAAGATGACTTAACTGAGGGAGATGGGAGGAGGGAAGAGGGAAACACTTCTACGATCACGATGTACATACATAAACATATCAAGGTTAATCACTAAGGGGAACATGAGAAGAAGGGAGGGGGAGGGAATGGGGTGGGAATTAGGGAAGGGCTAAATGAGTGATGTGTGCATGTATGCCTCTACCATCCTGTACCTCATTAAGATATATGATTACAAGCCAGGCGTGGTGGCGCACGCTTGTAATCCCAGCATGTGGGAGGCTGAGACAGGAGGATCCGGGTTTGCGACCAGCCTCAGCTACTTGGTAAGGCCCTCCGCAACTTAGTGAGACCCTGTTTCAAAATCAAGAATACAAAATAAGGCTGGGGGTATAGCTCGGAGGTAGAATGCCCCTGAGTTCAATCCCCAGTACTGAAAAAAAAAAAAAAAAAAAAAAAAATATATATATATATATATATATAATTACAATGCACCAATACTTTTTAAAAAAAAGAAAAAAAATAGTTTGCGGTGATGTCCTTTGCTATTCTGTAATAGTTACTGCTGCATACCAAATTACCTCCAAAGTTAGTGATTCAACAACGCGTGTTATGTTCTGGTACCTGTGGGTCAAGTCCTCAGAAGCGTCTTCGGTAGGTACTTCTCACTCAAGGTCCCTCGTGAGGCGTCAGTGAACCTGCTGGCTGGGGCCGCAGTGATCCGAGCATCTGCTCGAGGTTGCAGGGTGCATCTCAAACGGCTGCCTGAGGATACTGCTGCTGGTGGGAGGCCTCAGGTTTTCCCCACGTGCCACTCTCAATAGGGTCACTTACAGCATAATAGCTCATTTCCCCCAGAGTAAGCCATCCCAGAAAGAGCAAGGGAAAAGTCATAATGTCATACGCTTTCGCCTCAGGAGTGGCAAACTGTCATCTCTGCACCATTGTGCTGGTTACACTGGCCAACCCTATTTAGCATACAGAAGAGCCTAAATACCAAGAAAGATAAATCACTAAAGCGCATTTTGGAAGCCTGCCACCACAGTCCTACCTCTGGCCACCAAAGATTTATGTCTCTCCCATACAAAAAAATACACTCATTGTCCCCCAGGTCCTCAACATTTGAATACCATTCCAACATTAGCTCAGGGAATCTCCTCATCTAAATCATGTGCTAGAATAGAAGAGACTCCTCTAGTAGAGTTCCTTAAGTAGAGCTCATCATGAATACTTCCTGTGGGTCCACAGACCTATCAACTAAATAGAAAACCTACCTACTCTACAGCCAGTAGGTAAGAGGAGAGGCCAATCTATGATGACCACTACAGGCATTTCTATTCAAAGTGCGAGAGCTGGGCGTGGTGGCGCACGCTTGTAATCCCAGCATTCAGGAGGCTGAGACCAGAGGATCCGGGTTCATAGCCAGCCTCAGCTACCTAGTGAGGCACTCCGCAACTTAGTGAGACCCTGTTTCAAAATAAAGAAGAAAAAATGAGGCTGGGGGTACAGCTCGGAGGTAGAATGCCCCTGAGTTCAGTCCCCAGTACCACAAAAAAAAAAAAAAAAAGTGCGAAGGGAGGCAGGAGGCACAATGCTCCCAAGAAGTTCTGAAATTTAACTGGGCAAATGATGGAAGTCCCTTGGCTGGGCTTCAATCCTACTTACGCTTTGGGGATATTTTGCATAGCCCTTGGCTCGCCCTACTCTGCTCTGGTTTCTATCACTTGAGTCCATGTTTCTAGTTTTAGAGTCCAAAATTGTCTTTTCATTTCATAATTGTCTGTCCTTTCAGTACAAGCTAGCAGCGTTTCCCACTATAATTATTGAAAACCTTTTTGTACCTCTTACAAATATTTTGGGAGCTTTGCTCCATTAGACGAAATCTCCTTGAGAGAAGCCTGTCCCTTGAGCTTCCACCCAGATTGCTGAGGGACAACAATCTACGCTTAGGCTTCTTATTCTTTAACAAAATGGGTATCTTAGGCACTGTTTTGCATTTTCTGAGATCTTCTTGAGGAATTTTACAGCCTCACTCAGCTTCTTCTTTGTATCTTTTTTATGAACAATGAGATTTGATCCTTGCCCCAGAGCTGTTCCTTAATTTTAACAATGTCTGCCAACTGGAGAGGCTGGAAATTTTCACAACCAGCAAGCCTGGTTTCTTTCTATTTAACAGTCCTTCCTGAGGTTACTACATTCAACCTCCGAGCTACGACCCCAGACTTTATGTATGTATGTGTATGCATGTACCTTAAATATCCAGAAGAAACCAGGAAGCACCCTCTGCACTGCTTAGAAATCTCCATCACTAAATCCTCAGGTTCCCCTGGATTTTCCTCATTTCTACATTACCGGTAGCAAGTGACAGTATTATAAACTTTCAAAATCCAGGTAGTAAAGATCCTTCTTCTTCCAGTTTCCAATAACATCTTCCAATTTTGCTTCAAGTCCTCATCTGATGCTCCTTAAAGTCCATCAGGATCCTGCTAACCATCTCTTCTATGAGCTTCCGCTCACTACCTAGTTCCAAAGCTTCTCTATAATTTAGGTTTTTACCATGGTAGACTCCATTCAGGCACCAAAATACATAGTCCAGATATTCTCCTGCATAAAAAATTATTCCAAAAGTTAGTATCTTAAAATATATATTTTTTTCTTTTTTGGGGGGAGGGGGAGGGTATTGAGGGTTGGATCCAAGGGCATTCAACCTCCGAGCTACGACCCCAGACTTTATGTATGTATGTATGTATATGTGTATGTATGTATGTATGTATTTATCTATTATTTTGAAATAGGGCCTCACTAGGTTGCTGAGGGTCTTGCTAAGTTTCTGAGGCTGCCCTCAAACTGCTTTCATCCTGTCTCAGCCTCACAAGTTCTGGGATCACAGGCATGCTCCACCATGATTGGCTTTAAAATTTAAATATTTGTTATCTCACGTAATTGCTTTGGGTCAAGAATTTAGGAACGGCTTAGCCAGGTGGTTTTGGCTCAGGATCTCTCGTGATCCACTGCAGGCAAGATAGTGTAAAACATTGTCAAGATCATTAGGAACCAGTCTAAAGATGGAGGCAGGCGACCATGCATTCAGCATAAATATTTACATTCATACCTAATTTTCATTTATAATGTATTCATAAGTTGTATGATTTTCAATTCCCATAGCACCTGGATCTCCACTAAGTGAGCCTGAAACCCTCATCTTCTATCATTTTCTTACATTCCACAGTTTGTTAGTATATCCCATTAAATCTACATTCAAATATATATTTAATTCAGTCACGTAACATATCACAACTTGCATTGTTACCATGCTCCTTCAAATCATAATCATATTCCCTGACATTATTGCAATGATCTTTTTGTTTGTTTTGTTTTGTTACTAGGGATTAAAACCAGGGTGTTTTGCCTCTGAGCTACGTCCCAAGCCCTTTTTATTTTGAAATACATTTTCTCTAAGTTGCTGAGGGTCTCACTAAATTGCTGTGGCTGGCCTCAAATCTATGATCCTCTTGTCTCAGTCTCCCAAGTACTAGGATTACGAGAGTGCACCACCATGCCTGGCTGGCAATAATCTTTTAATTGGTCTTCCTGCTTCTGCCGTGGCCCTTCTTCAGTCTCTTGGCAATATACAAAGTGATTACTTGAAACAAAAGTCTTCTCAGGTTACTACTTTCCTCAAATCTTCCAATGACTTCCTATCTCAACTCAAGCAAAAGTCAAAGTCCTACCCTGTTTGATAAAACCCCACGCGATCTGATCCCCATTTACCTGTCTACTTACCTACCTCTGCTATTCACTGAGCTCCAGCAACAAGGACTTTCATGCTGTTTCAACCTCATGACTTTTATATATACTGTTCCTTTGCCAAAGCGATCTTTTCCTAGATATGTTGCCTTGTAAATATATAATACATATCTGGATGCGGTAGTGAGTACCTGTAATCCCAGTATTTGGGAGGTTGAGACAGGAGGATCGCAGGTTGGAAGCCAGCCTCACCACCTTAGCGAGACCTTGTTTGAAAATTAAAAAAGAAATAGGGCTGGTGGTGTAGCTCAGAGGCAGAACACCTCTGGGTTCAATCCCCAGAATCTATCTATCTATCTATCTATCTATCTATCTATCTATCTATCTATCTATCTATCCATCCATCTATTATCTATCTCTATCTATATATCTATCATCTATCTCATTATATATTTTGCTCTTTTAAAATCTTTTACTTTCTATCTCTTAACCTCCCCCAAAGTATAAACCTTCTGAGGGCAGAAACTTTGTTTTGTTCATGGTGGTATTTCTAACAATTAGAATAAGGCATCAATAGACAGAAGAATAAATGCTAATTAGAAGACTTTTTGATATACTAGCTGCAATGCAGTGGTGGAAGCAAAATTCATTGCCAGAAAATATCCTTTTTTTTTTTTTTTTTTTTTTTTGCGGTACTGGGGATTGAACTCAGGGGCATTCTACCTTCGAGCCACACCCCCAGCCCTATTTTTTATTCTTTATTTTGAAACCGAGTCTCACTAAGTTGCGGAGTGCCTCACTAGGTAGCTGAGGCTGGCCGCGAACCCGGATCCTCCGGTCTCAGCCTCCCGAATGCTGGGATTACAAGCGTGCACCACCACGCCTGGCTCAGAAAATATCCTTTTGAGAAAGAGGTTAATGAAGTAAAGGAGAGAGGGAGAGGGAAGTCAAAGGAAGAGGGAAGGAACAGAAGAGTGAGACAGAGAGAAGGAAGCAGCCCACTGCATTGGTGTTGCTTCATTGCTTAGGATCTTAGCCTTTGGAGTCAGTATGAATTTAAATCTCATCTCCCCCATGGACAGCTTGCGTGATTTGGGATGAGTTACTTAAACCTCCATTTTCTATGTCAATTAGGAATAATAATAATGTTATCTACCTCATAAGATTGATGTGAAAATTAAATGAAATAACTCATGTAAAGAATTTGAATTTGAAACATTTGCTTGGAATATAGTGAACGATAGCTTTAAGAATGAGTACATTGCTGGGTGTGGAATTCCAGTATTTGGGAGGCTGACACAGGAGAATCTCAGGTCATGTCTCAGAGACTTATTAAAGCCCTCAGCAACTTAGTGAGACTCGGTTTCAAATTAAAAATAAAATAGGGCTAGGGATATAACTTAGAAGTAGAATGCTCCTGGCTTCAATCCTTAGTACTCAGAAAAAAAAAAAAAGTACCTTAAAAGAAGTCACAGGATTCAGAAAAAGTGTTTGGTGTTTTTTAGGATATCCGAAGACCTGATCATGCTCAAAATATAAACAGAATAAGGTAGTAGAAAGAAGAGAGTGAAGATGTCAGAAAGGTGCAGGTAAAATGGAAGTTGACAATTTTTGATAGTACTGGACAGAGTAGAATGGAATGATAAGGGCTTCTTTGATACCTTGAAGTAGGTAAGAAAGACAATTGAATGGGCATCATGGAAAAAATGTAAGGAAGGAGGGAGAGCTTACTTTTATTTGATAAAGCACAAGGAATCAAGGTATATGCTGAGTGAATCAAAGTGTGGGATTCAGTTATACAATACACTGCCTCATTATTCCAACTTGGCCTTTGCTTTAAAGTCCCACAAGTCTTTTCGGCTCAAATGTATCCACTTATTCAGTCTTTTCCACACTCTTCAGCACAATAAATGCTGTTTTATACCTGTCTTGTAATATGAGAGAACATTGAAAACTCCTTTTAGAAAGATCATGCCCCTGACCTGTAGGTTTTGTTGTTGTTGTTTTCTTAAAAAAAAAAAAAAAAAAAAAAACTTTCAAAAATGTGAATTTCTCAGGAATCATTTCAAAAATAATTTAAGAAGTTTTTTTACTTAGTTTTCATGCTAGATTGTCATAAGTGGATAGTTAAATCCCTGGACATTACACTGTATCAATCAACACAGAGATTGTGTAGAAAATACTTCCTTTTTTCAGTTTGCTAAAAGCTAGCCTAACTAGTGTTTTGCTCTGTTTTGTTTTGTTTGTTCTTTAGGGAAAGTTTTTTATTTTTTTTTTTCTAGATTGAAATTGGAAGAGAATCAAAAGCAGAAAATACAAGGCAGGCTGCTCAAATCATCTACAATGGGAAAGGCAGACTGAAATAAGCACATTGAATAGAGATGGCACCCTACCTCTGTGGCAGTGAAGGGTGATAAAAAAATGACTTAACAGCACTTTGTTTTTCCTGGTGACATTACTTCACTCCAAGGTTGACTGGCTGTATTTGTGGCTTTGAATAAACTGAAGAGATAGGAGAGGGTGAAGGGAAGAAATGGCGGGTCAGCCTTTACATTCGAAAATGTTTTTTGGCCTGATAAATACAATCATCATCAACAACAAATATTTGTTGAGTACTTAGTACTTTAAGAGTAGCTCTAAGGTCAGAGGAATGATTTTAAATGTCACTGCTTAGTGTTGGGAGATTTATCAACAGACAAAGAAGACATCAGTTGGAAATTACTTAGACAGCTTTTTCAAAGACCACAGGGTTTATCTAATTCATTGCCTTGTGTGTTTTCTAACTTCTAAACCGAGAAAATGTTATTAATTAAATGTGGAATATGTATTGTATTTTGTCACACTTTTGATCAAGGTAGCATAGATATAGCTACATTTTGATATGCCATGTACATGTTTTAGGAAATACATGGAGAACATAAGTGTTTATTACATACCAATGCTTAAAGTTCCCATTTGTTTCTCATTGAATCCTTGGCGAAGTTACTTAACTCCAATAATAATTGTTCCTATCAGAATTTCAATTCATTTTATGATACTTTTCAGGAACACAGTGCAGTAAATGATAAGGATCACATAAATTATTTCTGCTTCAAAATGTATCTGTCCCTTGAATACACACCTTAAAGTTATTTACTAGTCAGAGAGTTTTGATTGGAATCAGCTTGTTATGGGGTACGCGCACCCCACTCGTGGGTCCTTGGTATTCGTGATAAAAAAGAATTTTAACACATACCAGTCAGGAATAACAGGCAGGGTTTTATTTCAGGAACTCGGGAAAGGGAAACGGGAAGGGGGAGGGTAAGGCATGGAGCAGGAGGGCGAACCGCGCATCGGAGTGGAGAGTCGACGAAAAAGGGAACAGGTCCTCTTGGCGACTGGACCTTTTTCCCAGGAGGGCGGGCACAGGAAGGGTTTGGATCCTCCTCCTCCTCAGATTCAGGTGGGCGATAGGTGGTCAGATGGGCAAGGAAATTGCAGGTGGGGGCAGGACTTCCGGGGATTAGGGCGTGGACCTCAGGTGGAGGCGGGACTTCCGGAGATTACAGCGTGGACCTCAGGTGGAGGCAGGACTTCCTAAGAAAAAAAAAACTTCCAAGGGGTGGAGTTAGCTTAACTCTCCTGATTTTAAAAAAACTATATTTTCCTGGATCCTCCCAATATCATCCTTCCTACCTAACTCTTCGCTTTCTAGCCTACCTCATCAAGCTGAACTTGGATATTTTTCTTTCTTACAGGCAAAGAGAAGATTCAAATACTATAGAAGTATAGACTTATTAAAAAGCTAGGTACTAGCCGGGCGTGGTGGCGCACGCTTGTAATCCCAGCATTCGGGAGGCTGAGACTGGAGGATCCGGGTTCGCGGCCAGCCTCAGCTACCTAGTGAGGCACTCCGCAACTTAGTGAGACTCGGTTTCAAAATAAAGAATACAAAATAGGGCTGGGGGTATAGCTGGGAGGTAGAATGCCCCTGAGTTCAATCCCCAGTACCACAAAAAATAAATAAATAAAAAGCTAGGTACTGCTGGGTGCAGCGGCACACACCTGTAATTTTAGTACTTAGAAGCCTGAGACAGGAGAATCACAGGTTGGAGGCCAGCCTCAGCAATTTAGTGAGATTGTCAACAATTTAGCAGGACCTTGTTTCAAAGTAAAAAAACAAAAAGGGCTGAGGGTGTAGCTCAGAGGTAGAATGCCCCTGGGTTTAATCTTCAGTATGTGATGGGGTGCAGCGTGTTCCCCCCCCCAAAAAATTCAGGTTCTTGATATTGTGAAGAAAAGAATTTTAACACATACCAGTCAGAACATCTGGCCCGTTTTATTTAGATTTAAAGGGAAATTGGGATAAAGGGAAAACTGGGAGGAAAGGGAATAAGGGAAGGGGAGTGAAAAAGGGTCATCATGATGAGGTAGCTTAGAAGTGGAATGTGAGGTAGAAGGAGGTATCGGGAGAATTCATAGAAATATAGTTTTTAGCCTTTTAAAAAAAAAATCGGGAGAGTGTTAATCCAAAATTCCACCCCTTGGAAGTTTTTCCTTTGGTTCGGCCCAAGAGAAACGTACAGCCCAGCCCACCTGAGACGTACACCTGGAAAGAGGAGGAGCCAGCTTATTTGGGACCTTCCCTCACCTGGAGCCCAACCTATAGGACTACTTAGAACCTGAGGGATAGGGGCCGGAAATGAGGACCCCGCCCTCTTATATACCCCCTGGATTTTCCATGTGTTCCCTCTCTTGGACTTCTGCTCGGGATCGGGGAACATGTCCTAAGAATTGGTGGCTGGGGATTTCTTTTTGCACT
>PVLC010002086.1:15000-122781 GCA_004027655.1 Graphiurus murinus
CAAGAGAGAGAGCACACGTGGATGTGCGGAGGGATATAAGAGAGGGCGGGGTCCTCTTTTCCAGCCCCTCTCTCTCAGGTTTCAGGTGATTGATAGGTGGGCTTCTCCGGTGGGGGCAGGTCACAGAACAGTGCATCTCATTTGGGCCAAAACAAAGAAAAGCTTCCAAGGGGTGGAGTCTATATTAAAACTATATTTTTATGAATTCTCCCGATACCTCCTTCTACCTAACATTCCACTTCTAGGCTACCTCATCAAGTACCAAAACAAAGAAACAAACAAAAAAAACCCCCAAAACGGGTACTTAGAGACTTGCTTTGAAAACCTGTTGAAGAGATCATTTCAGGGAGAGAGGTATGAAACAACAAAATAAACAAGGAAAAACTTAAAAGGCTAGACGATGTTTTGTATTGCAAAGAAATCTCTTGTGTGTGTGTGTGTGTGTGTGTGTGTGTGTGGCAGTGGGAACTGAACCAAGGGCATTCTACCTCCGAGCTACACCCCCAACCCTTTTTATTTTTTGTTTTGAAACAGGGTCTCTCTAGGTTGCTGAAATTCTCACTAAATTGATGAGTCTGGCCTCGAACATGCAATTCTCCTGTCTCAGCCTGATGAGGTAGAGTAGAAGGAATAAAATTTAGGCAGAGAGAAGGAAAGGAAAAATAACTTTCTTTCAACAGAGCCTGCTCATCCTAAAAAGCAAGGCCTATTCACAATGGGCTGACTCCACTTTGGAAGTCCCTGAGGTGATTTTTTTCAGAGCTTCATTTGCCTCTCAAAAGGAAGCCACTCACACCTATTGTAAGAAAGACCCTATATCCCAGATTTCCTGTCTCCACTCCTCATAGTCCTACCTGGGTTTTGTTTTTTTTTTTTTTTTTTTTCCCCTTTTTTTAAAACCTCAAGGGCGGGGGACCAATATCCCATGCTGCCCCAAGTTCCGGATTCTCCACCCTAAACCCCTAAATCCAGCCCCTCTCCAGGTGTGATAAAAAAGGAGAGACCTCTCTCTCTCTCTCTCTCTCTCTCTCTCTCTCTCTCTTCTCTTTCTCTCTTTCTCTCTTTCGCAGCCATGGCTCCCTGCCACGCGCACTTTCCCTGCTGCGATCTCAGAGACTCCTGAGGTGACCTGTGCCCTTTCCTCTGTGTACCTGTGCCTTCCTTAAAATAAAACCACTGCCTTTGTCCCTTTCTGGCCCGTGTTGAAATTCTTTTCACCACAGAGGAGGCCAAGAACCCACGAGAGACACCGTGCTGTCCCACGACAAGCCTACCAAGTACTGGGATTAAAGGTATGTGCCACCACACCTGGCTGAAATGTCTCTTTAAAAGAAGGAGAATTTCAAGATGTTCCATAAAGACTATATGAAACCTTGAAGAAACTGCTAGCCCTTCTGAAATTCAATAGAATAATGAGAAAGTAAATAAAAATAAACTGGAGTCACGAAAGAGCTTTAATTGGCTTAAGAGGCGCCCCCGAGTATCCTCTATAAGGTGAAGTGGTCCCAAGTACGTATGTTACAAAGTAACATGAAAATATATTATTAAACTTATATTTCAGTTTGCTTCTTTTTTCTTGGCTCTGTACTTAGTGTTGTTTAATTTATTTACTTGGGGTTCATAAAGTGAATTGAAGAGAACCAGCATAACTAATTCATCAAAAGTTTCAGTGAAGAGAATTTAGATAGGAATATAAATTGGTACAAACTTTCTGAGGGGAATTTGTCATTAAATTTTCAAGGACCTTAAAAATATTTGTAGCCTTTGACTTACTAATTCTACCTCAAGAAACTTAAGAAAATCATTGAATGTGCATAAGGTTTTTTTTTAAATGTGCTTTTATTGGTGCATTATCATCTCACATCATAATGTAAATCATGTTGACCTTGACATGCATGCACACAGCACTTGGTGCCCCTGATGTAGGACAGAAGGAAAATTTTAGGCTGAAAGGAGACATTGGGAGGGAAGGGAGAGATATAGTTTTAAAATCTGGAGAGCTTTAGCTGACCCCACCCTATAGGGTGTGCTCAATCTTAGAAAAGTCTAAGTGGGCCACACCTTTTTAATCCCCTGAATCCCAGCCCCCAGGGGACACTCAGGGCAAAGGTCAGACCCATCTTGAAACACCCATCTTAACCTGAGGAAGAGCAGGGCCCACTTTGGACTGCCTACCTGTCACCCACCAATACCTGGAAGAAGGAGGAGGTCCAGACTTCTTCTATGCCCACCTCTCTTGAAAGCCTATAAAAGATGGACTTTTACCACGCCTCGGCCTCTTTGGACCTGGGAAACACGTCTGGCCAGGAAGATGCCTGCTCACCCGTTTTTCTCCCCCTTTCCTTATTTTTCCTAAATAAATTCCTACTTTTTGTTCCTGACTGGCACGTGTTAAAATTCTTTTTTTCACGAAGCCAAGGACCCACGTGTGGGACCGGGTTATCCCACAACACCCCCACCCCGCCTCCCTGTCTCCCCTCTTCCCATACAGAGAACTGAGACTGACATCGGGACTTTCACACATGTACACACAGTTGATGTTAATATTTCCAATACTGAACCTCAGTCTTCCCCCTCCCCTTCCCTTAGACCATTTCCTAGGCTCCACTGAGGTTTCTCCTCCATTATCTGGAGTCCCTCTGGCATCCCAGTTACTCCCTAGCTTGTGCATATTAAAGAAAACATATGTCCCTTCACTTTCTGTGACTGGCTAATCTCACTTAGCATAATGTTCTCCAGGTCCTTCCATTCTCTTACAAATGACATTATTTTATTCTTCTTTATTGCTGAGTAGAATTCCGTTGTGTGTAGTTCCCATAGTTTTGTGATCCATTCGTCTGTTGATGGACACCTGGATTGATTCCATAATTTGACTATTGTAAATTGTGCTGCTATGAACATGGGTATGCATATATTACTGTAGTTCTCTGGTTTCATATGGTGGATCTATTCCCAGTTTTCTAAGGAATCTCCACACTGATCTCCATAGTGGCTGAACTAGTTTGCAATCCCACCAACAGTGTAGAAGAGTTCCTATTTCCCCACATCCTCGCCAACATTTATTGTTATTTGACTTCTTGATGATTTCCATTCTGATTGGGGTTCGATGGAATCTCAATGTAGTTTTGATTTGCATCTCCCTAATTGCTAATGATGTTGAACCTTTTTTTCATGTATCTGTTGGTCATTTGTATCGTGCATAAGGTTTTATACACAGGATTAGAGAAGATTAATAATTTCCTTCTCCCTTCTATATAGAAATATAGATAGTGAACATACAGAAAAATACTATCATGATAGGGAAAATCGCCTCTAATTCCACCACCCAGAGATAGTTAGTTCAATACTATTCTCCATGTTATTTCCTTCCAAACTATGTTACTTTACTTTTCTTATTGAGGCCATAACAAAGTGCCACAAATTTATTGGCTTAAAACAATACCAACTTATTATCTTATAATCACGTATATTAAAAGGCTGATATAAGTCTTACTAGGTTAGAATCAAGCCAAGCACTGTGGCTCATGCCTATAATCCTAGTACTTGAGAGGCTGAGATGAGGATCACAGGTTCGAGGCCAGCCTCAGCAACTTAGTGAGACCCTGTTTCAAAATTAAAAAAAAAAAAAAATGAACAAAGGACTGGGGATGTAGCTCAGAGGCAGAATGCCCCCGAGTCCAATACCCAGTACTAAAATAATAATGATAATAATCATAATATTTAAGGCATTGGTAGGAATGTATTCCCTTCCAGAGGCTCCTTCGTTTCCTTGCCTTTTCAAGGTTCCAGAGGCCGCCCATATTCCTCAGCTGATGGTCTTCTTTCATCTTCAAAACCAGCAGTGTAAAAGTTCCTAGTGCCCTTTCATCAATAGGCACATCTGCCTCTGACCACAGCCAGGGAAGAGTCTCCACTTTTAAAGACCCATGTTATTAGATCAAGCCCACTTAGACGATTCCAGAAAATCTTCGCATCTCAGGGTCCTGAAATATAATCACATCTACAAAGTTTCATTTGCCATGTCAAGTAATATCACGGGCTTTGAAAGCTGGGACATAGGCCTCTTTGGGGAGAAGGACATTATTCTACCACATAAATGTTTTCATGTACATTCAAAACTATACTTTCTCTTAAATTGGGACCAAATGCTAATTAATCTTGTACCTTGCTTTTTTTCAACTTATATTTTAAGAATTTCTCCATGTCATTAAGTGGGTTTTAAAGCACTTTTTTTTTTAATGCTACATAATCTGTTCAAGTTCATAAATTCAGGCATTTTATTTTTCATTCGCATAACTTCTATTTCTTTCTTTCTGAAAGCTGTCTCAAATACATGTGGAAATACAGTTTACTCATAAGTTATTTTAAACTTTGTATTAAACCAGAAGATTGCAGAGATTATAAGTGTACAGCTTGATGAATTCTCACAATCTCAACACACTTATGTAATCAGCATCCAGATCAGGAAACAAAACATTACCAGCACTCCAAAATCCCTCCCTCATGAGACTTTCTAGTTAGAACTACCAAGGTTTCCACTGTTCTGACTCCTGGTAGCTTAGATTCGTTTTGACAGTTTTTGTAATTTGTGAAAATAAAATTATGCAGAAAGTATGCGTATTTGTCTGGTGTGTTTCACATACCATTGATATTTATCAGATTCAATCATATTGTTTCATGTCGTTGTAGAATATTCTTTCTCCCGCTATATATAGTAGTCCCCCTTTATCTATCATTTCACTTTCCATGGTTTCAGTTACCTGTGGTAAACTGCAGTACAAAAACATTAGTATTTTTTCTTGACACTCAAGAGAGGAAAACCACATTCACATAACTTTTATCATAGTATATTATTATAATTATTCTATTTTATTATTAGTTTTTGTTGTTAGTGTCTTACTATGTCTAAATTATATATTAAACTTTAAGCTAGGTGCTGTGGTACATGCCTGTAATGCCAGTACTTGGGAAGCAGAAACAGGAAGATCACAGGTTCAAGGCCAGTCTCCGCAATTTAGCAAGACCCCACTTCACAATAAAATTTTAATAGGGCTGGGGTTATAGCTTGGAGGTAGAATGCCCCTGATTTCAATCCCCAGTACAAAAAATATCAAACAAACATTATCACAGGTATGTAGGCATAAGAAAAAATGGAGTCTATCTAGAATTGGTTCCATAGTATATGTAGGTTTTTAGGCATCCTTTGGAGGACTTGGAATGCATCCCTCACAAATTAAAGATAGGCACACGTGTAGCTTCATTAGACACTGGCCAACCATTTTGAAGGTGATTGGATCTATTACACTCCCACTGATAATGTGGGAGTTCCATTTGCTCTCTGTCCTTATCACTACTTGTCGATTTCTACCTTTCACATTTGAAACACTCGAGTGGGTGGACTTAGAAGTTTTCACCTGTACTGTACTTTATGCAGTTCCAAATAGTTGCAGCCATAGGTTTTTTACTTGATTAAATTGTTACTTAGGAATATGTTTTTGAAACTATAATTGGTTCTGTCTTTTTCCTTCAATTGTCATTAAATTTTAGTGGTATCACATTGTGATTAAATAATGTGGTCTTTACAACTTATTGTTTGGGGAATTTATTTTCTTTTAGGAAAAATATATGACCAATTCTGAAAATGCAAAATGGCTATTGCAAGGTAACATATAGTTTCTGTAATGCTTTGAGTTTGTTATAACAGCTTGATTAATATTTAAGTCATTTGTTGTTTTTCTACTTAATCTGTCTAAGATAGAAAGGGTGGATTAAAGATTTCCACTTCAGTTGTGTTTCTCACATTTTCTTGGAGGCAGAACATGCAGTGGTTCTCAGATTTTTGCATGCATAAGGATCAACTGGAGTACTTGTTAAAATGCAAATTTCAAAGCTCTACAATATATCTGAGGTGATGGCAGGAGTTTGCATTTTCAGTCAGCACCATAGGTAATTGTGATGTAGGACTAACCTTTCCTACAGTAGTGCAATGTCATAAAGGTTCTCAAGATCAGAATAACCTGGGTTCTAATCCTAGTTTTGCCCTCAACAGTAAGAATCGTGTTAATTAAACTCCCTGTGTTCAGTTTACCCATAAAATGAGAATAATAACCATGTCTAACACAAAGTGTTACTCTGAATATTAAATTAGCAGATGTATGTGAAATGGTAGCATTATACCTAGCCATATTGTTCATTATTATATAAATATCCATGTTTCATATTTGCATTGGCCATATATTATTTATCAATGTAAAATGATACTGATTCCATTATTGAATTCTATTTTATTATTCATGGTTACTGATGCTTTATTATAATTTTCTTGAATATTTTTCCCATTTTAACATTTTCAATGTGTTAGGTCATTTTATTTTAAGTTTCTTTCATAAATTGCCAGGATAAGTATTTATATTTTTCTTTTGTCAGTTCAGAATGAAACTCTTTTCTTAGGGGTTGTAACTCATTTGCATTTGCTTTATCTCCTGTAAGTTCTTCTAGCTCCAATATTCTCATATATTATTATTGATTCCGTTTTTTTGTTCGTTGGTTGGTTGGTATTGGGTACTGAACCCAGGATCATTTTACTACTGAGCTACACTCCCAACCCTTTTTATTTTTTTTATTTTAAAACAGAGTCTCAAGCTGGGCGTGGTGGCACACGCTTGTAATCCCAGCATTTGGGAGGCTGAGGATCCAGGTTCGCTGCCAGCCTCAGCTACCTAGTGAGGCACTCCACAACTTAGTGAGACCCTGTTTCAAAATAAAGAATAAAAATAGGGCTGGGGGTATAGCTCGAAGGTAGAATGCCCCTGAGTTCAATTCCCAGTACCGCAAAAATAATAATAATAGTAATAATAAAACAGGGTCTCACTAGGTTGCTGAGGGTCTCTCGCTAAATTGCTGATGCTGGCATTGAATATATAATCCTCCTCTCTAGCCTCCCAATTACAGGGTTCACAGGTGTGGGTCACCACACCCAGCAAATAACATGTTGTTTTATTACTGGAAATGAAACCCAGGGGCTTTCTACTTCTGAGCTACACCCCCAGCACTTTTTTATTGAAACAGGGTGTCCCTAAAGTTGCTGTGGGCCTCACTAAATTGCTGAATCTGGCCTCAAGCCTGAGATCCTCCTGTCTCAGTCTCTTAAGAATTAGGATTGCAGGCATGCACCACCTTTGCCTAGCTTTCTTTGTTTTTTAGACACTATATTTTTCTGTGCTCTTTTGATTTGATATTTAGACAAAATTAACTGTGTTTTAAATTTGCCTTTGAGTTACAACTCACATACCTTTATTTCTCGTATCAATGTCAAGTGTGAAATAGCATTTCTTGTCTTCTCCTGTCCCCCCTGCACTATTCCTAATGTATGTAGAGTAATGTTTGATATACTTACATATTCATAGGACTTATTTTTAAAGTTTGAATTTGTAAGAGTTCTTCAGGAAGTGTCTGGTTTTACTTGCCTCATTTATTTTGCATTATACTGACATTTTTCAGCTCAGAGTTTTGTTCAAACTTTGGTTTTAGCTTTTACTTGATCTAGTCATGTAATTGAAAAGTTTGGATCCCCTAGATCTGTCCTCCAAATCTCATTACAGTTTTTCCATTCTAAAATAATATTTTAAATCTTTTAGGACTTGACTCTGACCCCTAAAACAAAGACCAACATCAGTGCCTCCGATTTTTTTTTTTTTTGGTAAACTCTTTTACTATACTCAAAACCATGTGCTCAGCCCTCAGAAAAGATATGTTATCTCTGAGGTAGAATAAATGTGGATACAATGGAACTAGTTAAACCACAAGACTGAGCACTAAAAATATATATGCAGCCTAAATGAACCGAGTTACGGTGATTATAAGAATGACGTTCTAAACATCACAAACATTCCTTTGCTTTTATCCCTGCTGTCCCTCTGTTTGGGAGGACTCCTTCAGTATGGATACCCTGAGCCCAGCATGTGATGCCGGAAGAAGGCCCACGAGGCTTTGCCCCTGCATCATTTACCAGCCTCATCTTGTTTCACAATTCCTTTCACATCCTCAAATACTCTACCAGTTACTATGCTTTTGATTCTAGTTAACAGAAAATCTGACTCCAACTACCTTGAATACTGAGCACATTTAAGAACTCATAATTGGAGGTCCCAAAGTATAGCAGGCTCCAAGTCTGACAGAAATGAGTAGCTACCCAAATATTAAGAAGCACCTGAATGTACCCCAGCTTTGTGCCAAGCTCTCATATGGAAGCTTGTCCTCTGCATAGTAAGATGATTGCCAGTGGAGAGAAAGGCTACAAGCTTTATTCAATCATATTAAAAATAAAATTTAAAAAACCTTAACACTATGAATCTCACTATCATGTATGAGAGGAAGGAGTTGTGGTGAGGGAAACAGACCAAGGGACTTTGGGTGCATCTATGAATGTATCAGTATGATATACAATTACAATGTGCCAATAAGAGATTTTTTTAAAAGAATAACAAAAGGATATGTGGATGTTTCATAGCCAATGAACAAAGTCGACTCTAGATGATGCCTCCTTTGTCAAATCCTGATATTTGTATGCATGCACTGTTTTCCTCTGCTAGAGTATTTTTTTCTCCCTCTTTACCTCATTTAGTTTGGTTTATCTTTTGCGTCCCATCTTAAACATAATAATGCATTAGAAATGTCAGGGTCTATGCTGATGTTGTAGATTAAATCTTGTTTGGGAGATAGGCTCGGGCTTGAGGCAAGACTCTTCTGTATGGTCTCACAGGTGATGCATTGCAATTATATGATGCTCTGATGGCCGAGGCCAAGAGCCAGCACACTATAGTGAATGGGTCAAATGTACCCCACCATCTCTTATTGTACATAAACGTAATTAACAAATAACCCCACTCATTCATTTGTGTATACCCTACAAATATGAATATTTGGGACTGAAATTTCCATCTGAAAATTTACTGTGTGTCCCTTTACAGACAAAAAGGTTCCATCCTCTGACTTGGACAACACAGAGGCCCTATCTTTAGGCCTGGCCTTGTTGAGAGTTGCCACACTTGAAGTATTGACTTGGGATTACCTACCGTCACCCTAAATAGTAGGAATGTGATGGGAGTATTTGCCCTAGTTTCATGCACATGGCGAATAGGGAGACAAATATCTATAGTCTCACAAAAAGATGGTGGCAGAGAATGAATAGGACAGGAATGCATGAAAAGGCCCACGGAATTGACAAAGATGAGTGGCTGATACTTCACAGATTCCTCATATCACGTTGTCATCAACAACTGTAAATCACTGTGGAAAACTTTGGGAGATCTGGGGAATCGATCCTTCCATTCAGGTTCATGCCACTTTATCTTCTGCTTTATATAGTGGTCTCTGAATAGATAGGTTTCTCATTCTGTTGTCATTAAACAAACTTAATGTCCTCTAACTGTATATGTGTACCCATCGATCACATTACCACACAATACTGTAGCAATAGCAGATTTGAAAATCTATATTGATGGCTAAGGGTCTTCTGTGGATGAAAAGTATGAAAGTATTTACTTAGGAAGTAGCATCTAATTCCTCTTTGCAAGTAGTGAGCTTATTGAGGACAGAGATCATATCTTCTACTTTATAGGTCCCGCCTAGAAGAGGACTAAGTACTAGGCTGCTTAATAAATGATTGAGTGTGAAACACAAGCCACAGTCTAGCTGTGAAATCACACAGGATTGAATGTTTTGCTTCATTGTTTCAAGGAGGGGGAAATCAGAACATTTTCAACTTCCTTTGGTTTTATGTGTTCTCTCATATAAAAAAATGTAAGTAAAATTGTAATAAACCCCAAATAAGTGAAACTAGAATGGCATATTTGTTGTTAAAAGCACACATAAGGACTATTAAGGTAGACTATATCCTTGATCTGCGATCATAGATATATTCTTAAAAGGCTCAGGGACCTAACAATGCTTGAGCTGCCCCATACTGGTGAGGCAACTCTGAACTCGATTTCTTGCAAATGGCACTTTTGAAAAGTCAGAGCCTGTCAGTATGAGAAAGATGCAGCCTTTTCATAAATTGAAAACTACTTAGAACCAAAGGTGAACTGCAATTCCAGACTACAAGATTGGTTTATGAAAGGTAGTAAAGTTAGCATAATGTCAACTATATGACTGAATATTGAGTCTCAGCTCTACCTTTTGTTCCAGACTCATTTGCAAAAGATAGAGGGCTCAAAAATGCATTCAATCATTCTCTCCTCCAACCACATGCCAGACATTCTTCAAGTCACCCAAAGTACATTGAACAATACAAACAAGGTGTCTGTTCTCAGGAAATTTATATTCTATTGGGGGAAGACATATAAGTAATCAGATGTATTACGATTTGAATGATCATCTAATTCTGATAGGTCTGGCAAAGTACCACGTACACTGAGAGCACAAATGAACAATAGGGGACCCAGAATTTGGACTCGAGCGAGACCTCCGTGAGAAATTACTCTGATGCTGATATGATGAATGAAGTTGACCCAGGAGTGAAGGAGGTAGAGAGTTGTGGAGTTGTGGTGAAGAATGTACCAAGGAATGGGGACAAATGCAAAGGACCGAGGTGGACAAAGTTGAAGGAAAATTTGAAATTTGGGATGGAATGATTGCCTAGGAAAATGTGAATATACCAATAGGAATTCACAGAGTAGAAAGCATGAATGACATGAGTTTATACTCAAGAGAGGAACATCATGAAGGGCTTTGCTGACTGTACTAAAGATTTTGAAACATGTTAATGACTTTGGAGCAATAAGAAATCAGGAAAAGATTTTGAGCATAATAATAGAATGACAATATTTGTGATTTCTAAAAAAAAATATCACCAGTTATTGTGTAAAAACCCAGAAGAGCCGGGCATGGTGGCGCACACTTGTCATCCCAGCATTCGGGAGGCTGAGACCAGAGGATCCGGGTTTGCGGCCAGCCTCAGGTACCTAGTGAGGCACTCCGCAACTTAATGAGACCCGGTTTCAAAATAAAGAATAAAAAATAGGGCTGGGGGTGTAGCTCAGAGGTTGAATGCCCCTGAGTTCAATCCCCAGTACCGCAAAAATAAATAAATAAATAAATAAAAAAATAAAAACCCAGGAGAAGAGCAAGAGCAAAGTCAGAGTGCCAATATACTATGCAAGCCACCACTTTCCTTCCCCATGCTTTCATTGGTAGGGAGTACTCTGTAGAACAAGAACTACTGCCTATAATTCAGTTAGTGATTTACTTGACCCCTTTCTTAGTCAAGAAAGGCTAAGTTGCGTTGCAAACAACCTCCAAAGCACCATGGCTTAAAACAACAAAAGTTTGTTTTTTGCTTATGACAGATATTCATCTTGGATCAATGGGTAGATTTTGCTGCCTGTCATTCTATTTTTTTTTCCAGTAGTAGGGATTGAACTCGGGGGCATTCTACCTCTGAGCTACACCTCCAGTCCTATTTTTTATTCTTTATTTTGAAACAGGATCTCACTAAGTTGCAGAGAGCCTCACTTAATAGCTGAGGGTGGCTGCAAACCTGTGATCCTCCTGTCTGAGCCTCCCAAGTACTGGAATTACAAACGTGTGCCACCACGCCTAGCTTTACCTGTTATTCTTATTCCAGGGTGTAAACTGATGAAACAGCTATGATCTGGAGTGTTACCTATTGCTTGGGAGTTGACTTATGGCTTATCTAGTCAAATAGCACACTAGTTCCAACAGTTTCTACCTAGAAGTGATGCATGTTACTTCTTACATCAAGGGATGATGGAGAGTGTGGTCCCAGAATATAACTGGAAGGAGGAGAATCAAATTATTTATGACATAAAAAACAACCTATATAATGAGAGAAAATTTTGGCAAATCACATATCCATTAAGGGTCTGGTATACAAAACAAAGAATTCTTAAAACTCAACAACAAAAAAGGTAAATAACCCTATTTTAAAATGTTGCTTTATTATATTTTTATTGGTGGATTATAGTTCACATTGTAATGTAATTCATAGTGATCATGACATACATGCCCACAGCACTTGGTCAAAAGAGGATATCCACATGGCCACCAAACAGTTGAGAAAGATGTTCAACATCACTAGTCATTAGGGAAATATCAATCAAAACCACCATTTTATATCCACTAGAATGGAAAGAAATTAAAGACAAAAACAAAAATGGAAAATAACAAGTGGTGGTGTAGAGAAATTAAGACTCTCATATATTGCTGGTGCAAATATAAAATCACTCAGCCATGGAGATTTCTCAGTAACTTAAATGTAGAATTACAGCCTAACCCCAAAATTCTACTTCTAGTTTTATACCCTGAAGAAAACAAAACTTAGTATGTACACACACACACACACACCAAAAATTTGACATATACATACAATTAAATATTGTTTACTCATAAAAAGAATATTGTGATGTAGATGGACCTTGAAAACTTGCTAAATGAAAGAAATCAGACACAAAAGGTTACATATTAAATTACACTATTAGTGTGAAATACCCAGAATAAGTAAATCCACAAGAGATAGACAGCAGATTGTTTTTGCTAGGGGCTGGAAGGGAGGAAGAATAGACAATAGCTGCTAAATGGATGTGAAGTATATTTTGGTGTGATGAAAATATTTTGGAACTAAAAGGAGGTCATGATCACCCAACTTTGGAAAGTACTAATTGCCAGTGGATTATTCACTTAAAATGATTAATTTTGTTTTGTGAATTTTACAATAAGACCTAATGACTACAATACCCCTCCGTTGTGAGGGTGCCTGTAGGATATGCTGTAATATTTATTTAAGATAAACACACATTTTAGGATGTAATGTGACCTTTAGAGAACTGTTTGCTTATAACCATAATCTCCATCTTCCTTTTTTTTGCCTCATGTGAAAATATAGGATATCTTCCTGCACATTTTTATATTTAAATTTCTCTCCACAGAGGTCGTAAGCAGGAAGGATTTTTTTTTTTTTAACCAAATACCTCCTCTCTGAAGATCATTAGGCTTCCCTTAGCAATGGGAGCCTTGTCCTTCTGTATAGAGATCAGGCATGATTGCAATCTGAATATCTAAGAGCCAAATTTAGCTGAGTAATTGTTCTAATTCTTCAAGAGGAACTCACTTTTAGCAGGGCTCCAAATGATCAGAATCTCTAGGATCTGGCCCAAAGCGCTTGTTTCGTATTTTTTAATGATGTATTGCCCAGCCTTGAAAAGCAGCCTTCAAAGTCGCTAAGAAATAAAGAAGGTTAGCTACGCTCACTAAAGAAAGGCAAACGGGCACCATTACAATTTCAGGTTGCAGAGAGTGCGTGTTATTCAGACCTGACTATGTCTCCTGATTAAGAGCATATTGATGAAAGTGATCACTTCAGGTCACTCGGGATTGCACTTTCTGCCCAGAGACAGTTTGATGGGGTGGTCAAGTCATGAAATTCAAATTTTTTCTTTATTTGCAAAATGAAATGAACGATATCTAAATTGTTAGAGCAGGTCAAAATAATATGTCTAATGGTTCCTCAAACAGTCACTGTCCTTTTTAATCAAAGTTGACACTGCTGACAGTGCTGTTTTCGTACGAGGTATCTCCACCTCAGCAAGCATTGCAGTTATCGGAATGGGGTGGCTCCTACAACCCTTGCCTTCGCATTCATTACCAGCCTCATGAAAAGCAGTGTGGGCGCTGCTGAGCAATGGGTCCACAAAGGTGTAGATAAAGCAGTAGGTGGTCATTTCTCTTTGGTTCAAGTTGCAAAAGACATCAGGATAGATGGGAACAGCTTCTGACCTAATTGGAAAAGGGAAGGGAGTATAAAACGACCTAACAATGCTAGTCCTTACAGATTTTTGAAATTTTGAACATTTTTAAATGGAGTATAGATAGGTTTTTCACTACTATACGAAAACATCTCAGGCAGGCTAACTTTACAAAACAAAAAAAGAGAGATTTATTAAACCCATACTTTTGGAGACTGAAAGCCTTTAAATGGCATGATGCTGGCTCTGGTGAGGGATCCCCTTTGATTTCATCACTTCCTGGTGGATGGCAATAGGGGAGCACGTAGGGAAGGAAAAGATCACATTGCCAAACAGGAAGCCAGAGAATGACTCAGGATAAGATTTGCCCTTATACCAATTTGCTCTTGTAAGAGCTCAGCTGCCCCACAAGAGCTACCTTCACCTCTTCCGAGGGCAATTTCCCCCACTCACCTAAGGACCTCCTGCTCGGCCCCACCTTTGAAAGGTTCCATCATCTCCCACACCACCACACTGGGGCCAAGCTTCCAAAATATGAAACTTGGGCGGGGGAGGGGGGAGGGGATACGACCAAACTATACTCAAACAATAGCAGGGTACAAATCCTGATTCCACTACTTGCTGGACTTTCCCTTTCTGTGCCTCTGTTTCTTCATCTATACAATCGAAATAATAATAGTACCTACTTCATAGAGTTGTTATAAAGACTAAATAAAGTCCCTTCGTGTAAAATCCTTAGAACAGGGGTACTAAGCCCCTGGCAGGGCTTGCAAAAACAGACTGCTGGGTTCCACCTCTGGAGTTTCTGATTCAGTAGCTATGGAGTATCTCTCTAGAGGATGCATTTTAACAAGTTCTCCCACGGTGCTGATGTTATTAGTCCAAGGAGCACACTTTGCAAACCACTAGGTTAAAATGCTGCTTGACATGCAATATTAAGAGATGTGTGCATGTATGCCTCTACCAGCTTGTACCTAACAAAGATGTATGATTACAATGCACCAATAAATAAAAGAGAAAAGAAAAAGAATTGCTAGTTTGTAAAATTATAAGAGCTACAAATAACATTTACTGTATGCCTGGAACTGTGCAGATATCATGTGCATTGCCTCGTGTAAGCGTCGCACCAACTCTCAGAATGAGGTACTGTGACAAGTACCGGATCACAGATGAAGAAATCAACACCAAAGAAGCTGGGGAAATTGGCCAAGGCCCTGTGGCTTGTAAGTGGCAGAGATGCAAATTGACTCAGTCTGTCTGACTCCAGAAATTATGCAGGTGACTGCTCAAATCT
This sequence comes from Graphiurus murinus, assembly GCA_004027655.1. Lineage (NCBI taxonomy): Eukaryota > Metazoa > Chordata > Mammalia > Rodentia > Gliridae > Graphiurus > Graphiurus murinus. The sequence continues at coordinate 30,058 of PVLC010002086.1, forward strand.
ATTACTGACTTCCATCCCAGTAGCGCCTTGACCTTGCCCCAGGTACCTCTGTGCCATGCTCTTTGGCACCCACGAACTACTCTCCTTGCCAGGCTCTACTGGACATTCAAAATTGAATTCTTTTTCTGTCTTTATCTTTGCCTTTTCCACTTGCTAATCCCCAAGCAGAGAGTACGTGTCCAATGGATCACTGCCTATATCTGGAGCGCCTCTGTCTCCTGCCTAGCACAAATGTTGCCTAGTTTCTATTTCCATGAATACCTAGCTCAGATGTCATCTTTAGAAATCCTTCCCTGCTCATCTCTTTCTCTCTCTCTCTCTCAAGCCAAGAGAGCACATTTCAGTCTTCTTCTGAGAATGTAGTTTAGTGGCTAATAGCACAGGACTAAACCGGAACTCTAAACTGACCCCTGCTACCCCTAGAGTAAAACTTACTATATCTCTGCTGCCTCTATATTATTTTATAGCACTATGACCTTGAATAAGTAACATAACCTCTCCGGACCTCAGTCTCCTCATCTGTAAAATGATAGTTATGGTGCCTACCTAAGAATTGCCATGAGGATTGAGTGGGTTCATCCATGCAGAATATGTACGAATGCATTATAGAGGATCTAGATTGTGATGTAAAGAAAACACTCAAAATTTTAGCTATTATCTTTTAATGCTATCTTATGATCTCTACTGAAGCCTTATACACAAGTATTACTTTATCATCACATTGTATTATAAGCATCATGTCCTTGACTAGACTAGGAGTTCCTTGCTTCTATAGGTTTTATATCAGTGATTCTCAAAGTGTGGCTCCTGCTGGTAACTTGCTGCTTGTGTTTGTTGTCTAGGACATGGTCCTGGGTTAACTGTCCATCGATACCATGTTACTTTGACTCAGGACTACATAACTCCATGACTTCTGTCAGCACAAAGTGACTCACCAGGTTCTCAAAATGTGGTCCTGGGGCCAAGGATCATCAATGTCACCTGAGAACTTGTTAGCTCAGAAACTCTGGGGGAAGATCCCAGGAATGTGTGTTTTAGCAAACCCCAGGTTCAAATTTGAAAATCAGTATTCTGCTATGCCTGGTTTAGTAAATGCTTTAATCCCTATGAGCCTGGTCTTTAGTAGCTTTCCTTTTATCACAGGGCATTTTTTTTAGAGATTTTTTTCCTGGGGTCATACTCTAGTAATATCACAGTGAAATAGAAATGACAGAGCTTAGAGTTCACTTCAAGGTTATGATGAGAAGAAAATATGGATCTCAATATCGTCTGTAATATTCTTAAACTCATCGAATGTTGAGCAAGCTGAAATTTTCCAAGACTATGCTATTCCTATGAGGAAAATATCACTCTTAACCATCCTTATCACAATTAATAAGCATCAAAAGACTAAAGGCAAACAAGCCTCCCTGACAACAACAAAAACTACCCTTCTTTATGCTAAGCTAAGACAATTTCCCATTGATTGCAAGATATCTCTTAATCACATATTTAACTCCTCTATTGAATTGTACTGCCTATTTATGCATACACACAATTACTGACAACTGTAGAGAATGTTAACTCCTTGTGAGAGTTCCAGAGGCAAATCCTTAGTGGAAAAACAAAAGTGGCAACTTTATCAAAATACTCTAGACTTCATTTCCACACTGGCGTGTGCTCAGTGTTCTCTCTACAGCCCCTCAACACTGTTAAAGCCTGCTTTGTTTTTGCATATGATCCAAGCAAGAGCCCCAGCTAGAAAGGCTCCCAACCCTTGCTTTTGGAGAGACTCCAGTGAATATTCAACAGGGAGTCAGAGCACCTGGATTCTAGCCCAGACCCTTCCATGCTCTTGTTATGTGACCTTAAGCAAATCACTCCCCTTCTCTTTGCTGCATTTCCTCTTCTAGAAAATAAAGAGGTTTGGACTAGGTGATGTTTAAAGCACATGGCTTCTCTGAAGCTTCTGGGGGGCCCAAAGGGGAAGATTTAAAGTGATGGTGAAAACTGAGATCACTTTCTTGAAAGTGGAGCTACAGTAACATGACCCCGAAAGTATCTTGCCAAGGGCTATGTAGAAACCACTGGAGATTAGCCCAGACATTATCAGGCTGATAGTAGAGGGCCATACTCCCCGGAGGCTTAGCCTACTTCCTGAGGGCAAGTTGGATAAATTCTGGGCCCAGGGCCTCTTAGATTTACCATTTCTGTTAAGAGTCATCTAGACTCATGCTGCTTAATATTGAAACCCACTTCTATGAATTCTGCTCATCTCCAGGTGTCTAACATTTTTGCACATCTTTTTCCCAATGATAAGAACTGCATAGGTGGAGGTTCTGAAAGTAAGATGACTCCCTTAGGGGCTATCTGGAGCTCTGGAGGACCTTCTAAAAAGGCTCTGGGTTTGGCATACCAACTGGTTCCTCACTGTTAGGCAATTCTGCCTCAGAACTTGCCTCCATCTCAAAGGCTTAGGCAGCTTGGGGGTTCACCGTTGAAGCAGCTGTTGGGATGATGAGCTCTTTTTACCATGTTCTTTGGTGAACTGCAAAACATTCTCTAGACCACCTTAGTTATCAAAAGGAATCCAGAAAATTATCTTGGAATCTAGAAAAATTTTAGATTGTTGACTATTTAAAGTTTCATATCACTAAGGTACTAATCTATTCATGTTAACCGTAACATGCATTCTTTTTTTTTTTTTTTTCTTTTTTAGGAAGCTAATAGAGGTTAGCCAGAAGCATTCTACCTCCTAGCTTCATCCCCGACCCTACTTTATTTTTTATTTTTGGAACAGGGTCTCGCTAATTTGCTGAGAGTCTAAGTTGCTGAGATTGGTCTCAAACCTGTGATTCTTCTGTCTCAACCTCCCAGGTACTGGAATTACAGGCATGTACTACCATGTCTGGTGTAACATCTATTCTTAATAACAGATTTTTAGAAGCAATGACCAAAGTGAGAGAGAGACAGCTTCTGATTTACCTTAAGAAAAGGTGCAATGATGCATTAACCCTGTATCCATTAAATTCAACATTTAAAATCATCCCACATGTTGAGTATCCCTTATCCAAAACATTTGGGACCAGAAATATTTCAAATTTTACATTTTGCCCAGATTTTGGAATATTTGCACGTGCATAATAAGATATCTTGGGAATGGACTCAAGTCTTAACACAAAATTAAATTATTTTTCATGCACAACTTATATACACAGCCTAAAGGTAATTTTGTACAGCATTTTGAATGCATCTGTGTTTTGACTGTGACCCATCACACAAAAGTAGGTGTGTCATTTTGTACTCGTGGCATCATGTCAGTGCTCAAAAAGTCTCCCATTTTAGAGCATTTCAGCTGTCAGATTTTGGGATTAGGAATGCTCAACTTGTATTGATATTGCTAATAAAGCTATGCCAGAGACACTCCAAAAATTGCCTGCCCATGACAATGTTACGTGGCTCATTCTGTTGGATTTGCTCTTGCTACCTTAACTTGTAAATGTTTGTTTTGGTACACCGTTAGAAGTTTGATGCTTCCTGACTTTGCATGTCTGATTTAGGATCATTAGTCTTGTTTTACTGTTGGTTTTCATATTTCAATTCAAAGGATTTTTTTAAGCTAGTAAATACTAAAACAGCTTCAAGACGAACATAAGCATCTGAGAGCCCTGGGATCTGGCAGTTAGACAAACAAATACAGTCTAAGCAGATGCTTTAACAGCCAGGGGAGGCCTTAGGCAGAACAGAGTACTCAGCCTCCAGGAGATGCTGCCAGAGCCCAGAGACCATCATTTCCTAGCTTGTAAGCAGCCTAATCCCCCAATGTGATGCCTCCAGCTTAGGGGAGGGGGGGGGGGTATTTCAGATCTCAAAGTAGGTTCCAAGAGTTTTGCCTCACTTCTCCCACACCTCTGTCTAAAATGCCCGATCCCCTGGGGACCTAGGCCAAGAAACCCAAATGGGGAAGTATCAGCTTGAAGGAGGGAAGAAATCCCCAAAGTCGAAGCACGTTTCCATGAATTTTAAAACGAGAGTTAACATTTGTAGAGTACTTTCTATTTGCCAGCCAGTGCGCACAGTGCTTTCCATGGATTATCTAATATAATCCCCCACAGCAGCCTACGAGGCACATGCTGTTCCCCCCTGTGTTGTCAACAAGGAAATGTGGGCTGAGGGAAGGGAAGTGACTTGCTCAAGGTCACAGAAGTAAAAAGAGCTGGAACTAGAATCGGTATTCAAGCAATCGGACACCAGAACCTACAGACCTGACCCCCACACCACACTGTCTGCATAGAACATGCAGAAGAGGTGATTATGGGGCCGCTTTGGCAGAACTGCTGATGCTGAAGACTGTCCCGGGCCTGCTCTGTAGCCTTGAGTGGTACACGCTCGCTGTCTGCATCACGCTTGAGCCCAGAGCTGTGGCCCTGCAGACCATTGCCCAATGGCTACGACACTCTCTCTAGAGCAGAGCCGTTCCGGGAGAAGTAATTCTGCCAAGCGCAACTCAGCAGATAAAAACCATTACAGTCAAAAATTGGCCTGACAGGACACCAGGTGGCAAGAAATAAGGAAGGAAACAGCAAAGACCTGGCTGATTTGAGGGGACCCTGAGGGGCCTTGGGAGGCAGAGAATAAATAGCTTCTACACATCATTTGCCAAATGCACCCAGGGAAAGTCTCATTAAAAAAAAAGTCCAGCCAACACACCAATGAGCAGGTGAAAAAGTAGCTGCTAGCAGGTGCACGAAAGCATAAAAAAAAAAAAAAAAATCCTGCTTTTCCTGCACAGTCCCATCCTTGATGGCTGTTCTTGCTGATTCTATCCTAGCATGCCAAGATTGCTTCAGTGTCTGCCCTTGGAAACATAATTATCCTCCTCAGAGGAGTCCAGAAACTCTGGGTCAGGGAGAGAGCCACAGCTCACCAAGCTCTTCTCCCCATGGCCAAGGAAGCAGCGCAAATAGAAGTACCTTCCAGAAGCTTGAAGAATATGCGTCAGGAGGAAAATGTGGCTCAACGGGGAAAATACTAAAAAAAAAGAAAAAAAAAAAACCCCTAAGGTGATAGTGGCTAGCCAAGAAGGCCCTTGTCTCTTTTTCATTTGCCATATAACACGTTGAACTTTGTCCCATGAACAGTAAACCCCGTTTCTTCCATCGCGAGCACATATATCAGTGTGCAGTGGCATGGTACCGCTGCATTTTTCTGTCCAAGTTCAACCTGTTTTGACCCACTGTCGTATTTCCCCGGCATCACTCTGCCCCTTCTGTCTTAGACAACACAGGAGATGTTAAGCATCTCTCCCGGAAGACTGGGGCTCTCTGGTCCACGTGCCGTCTTCACCCGTTCGTTTGCTGGATGCCTGCCTGGCCTGACAGTAAGGTACTCTCAAGGCTGCAAAAGGTAACTAGGCACAGCCCCTGCCCTCAAAGAGGAGAGAAAGTCAAAAGCAAATGTTTCCCAAATTCAAATTTTCCCAAGTCACCGGAACTCCAAGTACAGGGGAGACCACTTTATGACAATAACCTGAATCTCTGCTTGTTACTCCCACCTGTTCAGGTAGGATCTACAGGTGCTGTGCCAATATGCCAAGAGGTTTTGGCAAAAAGGGACATTCATTTGGAATATAAGGGACTTCTATTCAGCCCTTGCTCTCCATGGGGCTTAGATATGAGCTAAGTGGGGTACTGAACCAGGAGCTAAATCCCAAGAGCACACATTATTTCGGAAACATGAAGCCAGGTCTATGTGATGTCAGGACCTGAACCTTTAACCAATGTACTGTTACTATTTCCACGCGGTTAGCATTTTACTATTTGTGAATGTGAACTTCCCAGTGGGAATTATTTTGTTCTTCCATTTACACTTTCCAACTTGAGTCTGGAGTGTGGGCCTGGGGAAAACTGAAGAGCAAGGTAATAAAAAAATATATTAAAGTCCATGTCCCTATAAAGCCAAGTTTACAATCTCTCCACTATGGAAACTTAGAATTAGGTTCTTTACAAAGTATTTCCTGGTTCTGAAGGTGGAGGAGTCCCCAGAATTCACCAGCAGAGACACTAGACACTGAAAAGCCAGGCTGTGTACTACCGAGTACAAAGTACTGCACAGCCTATTACCCACTTTTATTTTTAGACTCTTTTCTAGATAACAGTGATAGCTGAGGTTGCCTGCAATCCCTCCTTGGGATACATTCTGCCCTATTTTTCTCCCCTAAGATGATGGTTTCCAAGTCATCTAATTACTTCCCAGTGCAGCATTAAATCAAGGTGGCTTCAAAATGGAGATGACCCAGTGAGTTTAATTATTCTCTAATGTACCTTACCATGGCAAAGGTGTGCTTACCACATAAATAACCATTCTAGAGGACACCAAGTGTTTCGGGGGTGTTTTTAGTCGGTTTTGTTTTGTAAAGCCAGAGTAGACGATTTAGCTGGGTTTTAAGCCTTAAGTTGTCATGTTTTTGAAGTAATGGTACACTATAGCAAAACTGATCATGCTAACTCATTCAGCATCTTTTTCCCCTGTCTTTTTCTAAAGAGATTGAGTCAGACTTACAGGAAAACCAAATCAGTAATCATCCTTATAAAGCTACTCACCCCAATGACTCTTTCTTTTCCCACAAAAATCTTTGATTTGTTGAGAAATGTTGGTACTATTTATTAGGAGATTAAGCTAGAACACAGCAATCTATGTGTTCAAATGAGAGCAAGACAAAGTAAAGCCTAGGAAAAAGTGGGCTTTCCTTTATCATTTGATTCATGTTTTTTTTTTAAATTAAAATTCTCTCTTTGAATCTTTCTGAGTAGTTTCTCTTTTAATTTTCTTGCTAAAGCAGAGTACAGTACAGCTTCAAAGAGAATATTCCCCATTCTCTCCAAAACAAAATGGCCATTTCTTAATTTTCAGGTATTATTTCTACCCCACATACAGAAATGAATTCACAGCTAGAAACCAATTTGCTTTGTTTGTTTTTGTTTTTTTCTGTTTTCCCTTCACAATCACAAGACTTTCTTGGAAGGGCGCTATATACCTGCTCTAAGACTGCATTGAGCCAGGAAATCACACAGAAGTTTTAGTGCCGAGTTTTAGTTGTCCAGCCTACTGCGCACTACTCGAGAAAGAGCATAATGAAGGACCAGTGGTCTGTGGAAGGTGAGCGTCACCATTCAAGAAGAATTTGATCATTTCATTTGTTATTCATCCGAATCTTTCAGCCTGGAGAAAATCTGCTTCCTACCTGCTGGGGGGGCCAGCCCTCAAAGCGGTAGAGCTTGGGGGTCCCTCGTTAGGTGGAGATCGAGACGAGGTCGAGAGCGAGTGAGTGTACGCTTACACACCACGTATGTTAAGACACATCTGTTTTAACTCATCTCATGAGTGATATTTATGCTCATTACAACAAGGTATACAAAAACAAGAATTTTTACAGCCTTGTTTTTTCCTAGAGTTAAGTGGGTACATTTTTAACTAGAAAGGCTATTTCCTATAGTGTTTGCTAAGATTAGGGGAGCAGCAGAAGTTTACAAAAATACAAAAGTGTAAATGAATTATTCTTTTAGTAGAGAGCAGAGTTAGAGGTTAACATCGAAGGAGGAGCAGGGTTAAAGATTAAAAGCGAACAAGAAACTATTCATTAGATAAATCTTTCCTATTTGCTCAGGCAGCTAGAAGGTAGCTAGTTAATAAGTTTTAGGTAAGCGGAGAGTTTGGCAAGTTTTCTGTCTTAAAGCTTCCTTTACTTATGATAAGAAACCTAAGTTCTCTTGACTCAGCTGCCGGTATTTGTAGAGTTAATGATACCTCTGAGCCAGGCCTAGGCCTTTGTTCTCCTTGATGACTCAAGGCATCCTGAGCCTCTTAAAAAAATCTTGTAATGTGGAAGCAAAGCCCAAATTTCCAGAATAAAATAATGTAAAGTGAGAAATTGTCACACGTCCCTTATTTAGCAGGCCGAGCCTTGCTCTTAAGCCTTAACTGGTTAAGGGAACGCCGCACCTACCCATACCCAAATAGAGAAGAGCAAGGGAATGATGTAGAATTGAATCCATCTACGTTAACGGGGCACCAGTGAGACCACAGAGAGGATGGGAGTCAGGAGAAGGAAGGGCAGCTTGCAGGAGGCACTCGCTTGTGCTCCCCCTGTGCCCTGCACATTACAGGGCCTGACTACCTCTGCCCCTTCATGGCGCTTGCACTAAGATGCCAGAATCCTCCCCAGCTCCAACACAGGCCACAGAGGATATTATGAGACTGGAAAGTTTCTAGAGAGATTAAGAATTCGCACATGATCAATGATAGCTAGAGAACAGTATTGTTTTGCAAATTGGAAACCTGAGCTCTCGGCCAAGATTTGTTCATCTCTAACCTGGTTATTTCTGAACTTCATATTCCCTGTCCTTAAAATGAGAAAGGCTGAATAAAAGATGATCTCTGTGGTAGCTCTCAGCTCTAGGCTTTTGTTTAGTTCCCTGCTTTCTTGGTTTGAAGCAAACCTCATTGAGCCCAGGGGAATGTCTGGTTAGCGCCTCTGCCAAAGGACATCTGAGCTATAGGAGGCCGTGGATCTCTGCACATATGACCTGAGCATATGCATGTCCAGACCCATCTTTTCTTCCTGGGCAATGAACTGCTGTCCTCACCAAAGCTCTATGCAAATCCATGTATCCTCCAGGGCCCAGGACTGTAAGCCATGTTAGGTCATCCTTCCAGTCTGCTTTGTGATCTCTTCTACCTTTGATTGGATTTATTTTCTTTTTAAAGAATTCTTTTATTAGTACATTGCAAATTATCCATCATAGTGAGGCTCAATGTGATAAAAGCAGATGTGTCCACAGCTCTTTGTGTATTTGTTTTTTCCTTTAATTTTTATTAGTGCATTGTAATTATACCTCATAGTGAGGTTCAAAGTGATGCAAAAAAACCATGTACACAGCACTTGGTGTATTCCCCTCCATAAACCACCTGGCTCCCCACGCCTCCCTCTATGAATAGAACTAGAAAATGTTATACTTAGTGAGATCAGCCAGTCTCAGAAAGTCAAGGGTGAGCCGGGCGTGGGGGCGCACGCTTGTAATCCCAGTACTTTGGAGGCTAAGACAGAAGGATCAAAGTCAGCCTCAGCTACTTAGTGAGGCCCTCTGCAACTTAGTGAGACCCTGTTTCAAAATAAAGAATAAAAAATAGGGCTGGGGGTGTAGCCTGGAGATAGAATGTCCCTGCGTTTAATCCCTGGTACCACAAAAAAATAGGACTAGGGTTGTAGCTCGGAGGTAGAATGCCCCTGGGTTCAATTCCCAGTACTGCAAAAAAAAAAAAAAAAGAAAAAGTCAGGAAGTCAGGTTGTGTTTTCTGTCATATGTGGAAGCTAAAATGCAAATAGGAAACGTACTTCAGATAGATGAGCAGACCGGTAGAATAGTGGAAGGGGAGGGAGGGGTGGAGATGGAGAGGGGACTAGGAGGCCTGATGAAGGGAAGAGTTCAAATGATCTTCTACTTATTATTTGTAGCTTTTCCTGTCCTAAGTCATGGCGGTAATCACATTCCCCTTTCCCATATGCGCTGCACTCCACAAGTATTGATTAAGTACCTGCCATGGTGCGAATACTGTACTGGAGATCATAGTAAGTTGAAGAGTGTGTGTGTGTGTGTGTGTGTGTGTGTGTGTGTGTGTGTGTGTGTGTGTTTGTGTGTGTTTGTATGTGTGTGTGTGTGTTTGCAGTATCTGCTTATTTGTAGGGGATATATTTCCAGCCTCCAAGTAGATGACTAGAACTGAATGGTACTGAACCCTATATATGCTACGTTCTATACTATAAATATCCATGAAAAGTTTAATTTAAGCCGAGCGTGGTGGAGCACGTTTGTAATCTCAGTACTTGGGAGGCTGAGACAGGAGGATCTGGGTTCGCGGCCAGCCTCAACTACTTAGTGAGGTCCTCCGCAATTTAGGGAGACCCTGTTTCAAAATATAGAACAAAAAATAGGACTGGGGGTGTAGCTTAGAAATAGAATGCCCCTGTCTTCAATTCCCAGTACCACACACACAAAAAAAAGTTTAATTTATAAATTAGACAGTAAGAGATTAAAAAGTAGTAATATAGAATAATTATATCAATATGCTGTAATAAACCTTATGAATTGTTTATTTCTGTAATTTCCACTTAATATGGGCCAATATTTTTAAGTGGAGTATGTCTAAGGCAATGTATGATATATCATATAACAGAGGCAATGTGTTATGGGCTATCAACAAGGAGAGAGAAGGGCGTAATTATTTAAGGAAGTCTTCATGAAGGAAATAAGATGATAATTATCTCTTGAATGATGAGTAGGATCTGAATAGATGTTAAAGTGGGCAAAGCCTTCCTAGATGGAGTTGCATCTGAGAAAACAGTACTGGTTAAGTTTCTTTTGTTTTAAAGCAATAGAAACCAACCAGAACTTTGCTACTCAAATATATCCCAAGACTACTGAAATCAATGCCACCTTGGAAATTAAGCCCTCTTAGGCTGCACTGCAGATCTGTTGAATCAACCAGCACTTAACAAGGTATTTATGTAATTTATAGGTGCATTACAGTTTATGTAACATTATAGTAGATGCCCATTACCATCATCTGGGAATACTAGAACTTAACATTCACTGTCCTAGAGCAACCTTAACTAGTGGGCAGTGCAGAGGGATTGTGCTTATTGAAGTATGACCAGAATGTTTTTTAAAATTATTGAAGAACAAATTTTAGAAGGTCAGGAACCAAAGTAGCTCCAGAGAAATCTCAGGTGCATTTCACAAATCTTCTTTCTAGAGTAGCACTTCTCAATGTTAACATCTCCCCCTGAATCAATCGGCTATAGACCCGAGATAGAAATAAACAGTTTATATCCAGGATCGTTTTCAGAGAAAGGATAATTCTAAGTAGCAGAGCTGCACTACGAAGTGTCCTTTCTAAGGACCAGGGCAAAATGAGCATGAAGTATGCTGGGCATGCCAAGCAGGCCAATCGAAGTAGGACAAAGAGCAGGAGTTGCTATCTTCTTTTATTTGAAAGCTTCTTGGCTTAGATAATTATGATCAGGCTCACACTTATTTGTAATCCAATTGCTTCTTTGTTTCATGTGGTTCCATTACGATGTTATTAAAATAAAAAACTCTAACAGTAGAAAAACTGTTCAATGAGAATTGAATCTGCCTGACATCCTGGATTATCCTGCAGCACCCCATCTTCCCAAGCTCCCTTATACAGAGACCATCACAGTTAAGTCTCTTGCACTTGCTCCTTTGCAAAGACTAATGTTTCTAGCTCTGAATTTGATCCAACAAGCCAATGCCATTTGGAGAGCTTCCATAATCATATGATTATGGAAAGACTTTCCAGGAAATAAGTTGTATGTTAGCCATTTGAAATGGAAACTTAAGTAGATAAAAATTAACATAATAATACCACCTTATATTTATATAGCAGAACTTTTAAATGTTGCAAAGCACTTTCATATGCATTACTTCATTTGATCTTCAGGTTGATTTTGTGAACTTCTACAGGGAAGGTATGTCCTCCCAATTAAGCCATTTCTCAAGTATGGAGAGGTTATGATTTGTTCCATAATCCTGTTTCTCACCAAAATAAAAGGCCCTCTGAGAGTGCTTTGCATATATCATAGGGAAAATTAAGATATATCCTAATATTTATTTTTAACACATCTTCTATGACCCTTCTTGCCCCTGACTGTAAAATCCTACTTAGGGTACCCACGAGGGAAGTGTAGCCAACCACTTTCTTTTTTTTTTTTTTTTTTTTTCTGTTGCGGTACTGGGGATTGAACTCAGGGGCATGCTACCTCCAAGCTACACCCCCAGCCCTATTTTTTATTCTTTATTTTGAAACCGAGTCTCACTAAGTTGCAGAGTGCCTCACTAGGTAGCTGAGGCTGGCCGCGAACCCGGATCCTCCTGTCTCAGCCTCCCAAATGCTGGGATTACAAGCCTGCGCCACCACGCCCGGCTTCAACCACTTTCCCTAGTTAAAACATTGCCTGAGTTTTCCCAGGCCTACCTAGCTACTGTGATTAATTGACCAAATTCAGGTAACGATGTCAATACCTTGCAGTTAGCTAGAATTTCCCAGCTTACCAAGCCGCTTCATGTCCAGACGAGTATCAATTCATTCAGCAACTAGTCCATTCCACTATGTGCTAGGCACTGTTCTCGACCCAAGAGACTCATGTGGGGTGCTCATGACTTCAGGTGATGGGAATCAGGGAAAGTATCTCTGAGGAAGCGACCTTTGAGCTGAGAATTGAATTCTAGACTTCGAACGGTGCCATTTGCTAGTTGTGTGAACCTTGGGCAAGTTGATTAACTCCTTTAAGTGCTAGTTTATTCCTTTGTAAAATATGGGTTATGAATAATAGTATAAGAATGTTATCTACCTCATGGTGCCATTTGAGAACTTAAATGAGATAGTACATAAGTATGTGTTCAACAATGAATAGTGTGCAGTTATTCACGATTTTATTTTATCCTTAGAAACATGCCATTGAGCCGGGCGTGGTGGCGCACGCTTGTAATCCCAGCATTCGGGAGGCTGAGACCGGAGGATCCGGGTTCAAGGCTAGCCTCAGCTACCTAGTGAGGCACTCCGCAACTTAGTGAGACTCGGTTTCAAAATAAAGAATAAAAAATAGGGCTGGGGTATAGCTCGGAGGTAGAATGCCCCTGAGTTCAACTGCCAGTACCGAAAAAAAAAAAAAAAAAAAAAAGAAACATGCCATTGAAGGGTGCAAGGTGGGGGGGTATTGAGACCCATTTTTAGTTAAGAAAAGTAATATTTAGAAATGTGAGGTGATGATGGGACACTCAATTTGATGACAATTCACCCAGATTATCTATTTAGGGTTAAATAACAATGCTGTCCTTCAGAGACTTCGGCAGGCAAAGGACCAGGAGGGTTTGGGGACATGCAACCATTTTAGACTCTTCAAATCAGAATGGGGCTTGCCATCCCATTCTCACACTTCCAAAAGGGTATGAATAAATCATTTTAATGGTCTCTAGAAAGAAAGCATCATTATAGGGGATCAGGAATCCTAAATGCAGTAGATCTAAAGCAACTTCATTAGGTTAGTTGAAAGTATATACCATCACTGGTTCCTGAATAATAAGCAATGCTCCTTCATTAAAACGAATACTCTCCAGTGAAGCCCTAACCTATTTTTTGCTTAGCCCAGTGCATTTTTAATCTAATAGAGTTAGAAAAAATTAATTCGCATGTGCTAAAATCATTACATTTTTATACTCAACAGTGTCTGATATATAGAATCTATAAAACTTGTGTTATTACAAACTGATAGGTTGTGATGTTGCATAATAAAGTTAAACTAATGTTCACAGGAACGATTCACAACCTTAGGGGAAAAAAAAAAGCAAACTTCTTAGAGAAATAATCTTCTCTGTAGGGGAAAGCTAAACATGTGTTCCTATGCCCACCAAAGAACCAGTCACAACTTGCATAAAAGAATATGGAATCTCCTTCAGGGAAGAATCTAAGGCCAACTTTCATTCAGGTCTTCAGAAAAACAAGCCAAAAAAAAAAAAAAAAACCTGGAGGAGACCTGCCTCCCAGTCCCGAAGAAGCTCAGGAATCAAACAATATTGGCCTCAAATTACACTACATACAACAAAGATAGCTATTGTTATTCTACTTTGTTAGTTTTGTTATTCTACGTCATAATAACTAACAGTGTTAGCTATGTATCAGCCCTTATTTCAGGCATTATACATAGATTAGCTAGTTTAACTCCCATAGCAATTTTGGAAGAATAAGTCTTTTGTATTAATTGCTTGGGCTGCCATGACAAAATACCACACGTTGGGTGGCTTAAACAACAGAATTGATTTTCTCAGTTCTAGAGACTGCAAGTCCAAGGTGTGACTCAGCTGGGGTCTCTCCTTGGTTTTCCCACGGCTGCCTTGCCGCCAACTCTTCAGATGGCCTCTCTTCTGTACATACGCTCACGCTCCGGTGTATCTTCCTTTTCTTGTGAAAACCATGGTCACATTGGACTAGGACTCTACCCCACTGACCACATTTTAATGTAATCTCCTCTTTAACAACCTCATCTCCAAATTAACTTACATTCTGAGGTACTAGGAATTGAAACTTCAACATATGAATTTGGGGTGAACAAGTTGCAGCATATAACATAGAGAAATGGAGAAACTGAGGCATGAGGGTATTCGGTAACTTGTCCCAGTCACTAGTGAGACTTGAAGCCCAGCAATTTGGCTCCTGAGCAAACACACTTGTACTCCCTACACGCTAATGCTTTCATGTGAGGAAGGAGGGACTTCCCTGCCCCCTCCTTGGATGCCCCTCAGTAGAGTGTCTTCTCTGCACCTTTTCCCAGTGTCGGTGGGATGGAGTGACCGACACTGTGAGCTGAACTATAATATGGAGCTGAGGCGCACAGGACACCATTTGTTTATCCAAAGAACAGCCAATATTGAGCGAGCATTTCTCGAAGTGGCTCTCTCTGAGGGACAGCCCCATCTTTCCTGGGCCACAGTACTGCCATCCAGGATAGAACAAATTCTTTTTTTTTGTGGTACTGGGGATTGAACTCAGGGGCATTCTACCTCCGAGCTATACCCCCAGCCCTATTTTTTATTCTTTATTTTGAAACAGGGTCTCACTAAGTTGTGGAGTGCCTCGCTAAGTAGCTGAGGTTGGCCGCGAACCCGGATCCTCCAGTCTCAGCTTCCGGAATGCTGGGATTACAAGCGTGTGCCACCACGCCCGGCAGAACAAATTCTTGAAGAATGACACCAAGAAACCTTGGCTTCTCTCTCAGGTCCCCGTATCCAGTCTCCTAAACACCTCCCAGGGGCGAGGGATGTTTGGCGCTGGTCTCACTTGCCGTCTCAGTGAGGGAGAAGGATAATGGGGAGGACCAGCCTCATCAAAGCAGAGGATGGAAATGGCCCGAACCCTCAGAAAACGACTTTCAGAGCCGATGACATCGTGGAGAGCTGTCTGATTTCTCCATACGTCACATCCTGCCTTGCTCGCTCGCACGAAGTCACTTGAGCTGATTGTTAACAACTTTGGCTGCCTTCATCCTTTCCAAAGAACTGTTTTAAATAGAATCTTCCTTTTTCAAAATAGAAGCAAGAGAGCCGGGAGCAAGAGAGCTGGGTGTGGTGGCGCAGGCTTGTAATCCCAGTACTTGGGAGGCTGAGACTGGAGCATTGGGGGGTTGGTGGCCAGCCTCAGCTACTTAGTGAAGCCCTCTGCAACTTAGTGAGACTCTGTTTCAAAATAAAGAATAAAAAAATAGGACTGGAGGGTGTAGCTCTGAGGTAGAATGTCCCTGAGGTTCAATCCCCAGTACAGCAAAAAAAAAAAAAAAAGAAGAAGAAGAAGAAGAAGCAAGAGGCAAGAGTTGAAGAACAAAGTAGAACCTGTGATGAAATGATACCTTCACTGCAAGAAGCCAGCTTTAGGCAGGTGTGAGGTATGTCAGCCTTGACCAGGTGGTTTTCAGAAATATTTGCCAGAAGCTTCCAAGGACCACATACTTCCAGGTTTGGGGGATGAAATTATGACCATTAAGTGCTCTGCAATGTTAAAAATCCTTTCACATACCCTTTTTTTTGGTTCTGGAGATTGAACCCAGGGGCATTCTACCTTTGAACCCCAACCCCAGCCCTTTTTATTATTATTATTTTTATTTTGAAGCAGGGTCTCACTAGTTACTAAGGGTCACATTGAGTTGCTGAGGCTGTCCTCAAACCTGTGATCCTCCTGTCTCAGCCTCCCATGCATTGGAATTGATGAGGTAGACTAAAAAGTGAAAAGTTAGGTAGGAAGGATGGTATTGGGAGGAAAATAATTTTAAAAAATCTAGAGAGTTAAGCTAACTCCACCCCTTGGAAGTTCTTTGAGTTAAGCTAACTCCACCCCTTGGAAGTTTTTTTTTAGGAAATCCTGCCCCCACCTGAGGTCCACGCCTTAATTTCCGGAAACCCTGCCCCACCTGCAATTTCCGGGCCTATCTGACCACCTATTCGCCCACCTGAATCTGAGGAAGAGGAGGATCCAAACGCTTCCTGTGCCCGCCCTCCTGGGGAAAAGGAGCGGGAGAGGCTCCCAGAGGCTCTCTTCTTCAACGCATTTCCCTGAGGCTCGCGGGTTTTTGCCCTCCCGCTTCCCGCTCCATGCCTACCCTTCCCCTTTCTCCCGGTTTCCCCCTGAGTTCCTGAAATAAACCCTGCCTGTATATTCCTGACTGGTACGTGTTAAAATTCTTTTTATCATGAATACCAAGGACCGACGATTTTGGGGATCGCCGTACCCCATAACAGAATTATAAGCATGAACCACTATGTCCAGCTTCTTTTTATGATTTTTTTTTTTTTTTTTTTTTTTTTTTTGTGGTACTAAGGATTGAACCCAGGGGCATTCTACCTCTGAGCTACACACCCAGCCCTATTTTATTTTTATTTTGAAACAGGGTGTCACTAAATTCCAGAGGGCCTCACAAAGTTGCTGAAGCTGGCAGCAAACCGGCACTCCTCCTGTCTTAGTCTCCCAAGTACTGGGATTACAAGCGTGCGCTACCATACCCGGCTTCTTTTTAGATTTCTAAATGTCACACCTGAAAAGGTTTTAAAATGGTCACATTTGCAAACAGTGACTTTTGACTTTTTTGCACAAAGAAGATAATTTATTAATAAATTGCAGTTAATAAAATTTAGCCTGTCGGTTAACTTCCCAGTGGCTTTTTCTGTGTTATGGGTTTCTGTCTGCCACTGACAAAAAAGAACCTTGCCAATCTGTTCTTAAATTTTCAAACTGAAAGAATACTAGAGAGGACTTAACTTAATGCCTTTATAAAGCGAGACTTTAAGATTTATATTAAATGGTGGAGGAGCCATTTAAAAAGCTCCAGGAATCTGGGAACAGTCTTTCTTGTTCACTGTTGTTTCTTTGGAGCCTACCACAATGTTCAGCCTGTGGTAAGTATTCAACGCGTAATTTCAGATGAGTAAACAATTAGGGGCTCTTATGGCTGGAAAAAAAAAAAAAAAAAGACCTTAAGAAAGGTCATATGGAGCCAGGTGTGGTGGCGCAAGCTTGTAATCCCAGCATTTGGGAGGCTGAGCCTGAGGATCCGGGTTCGAGGCCAGCCTCAGCTACCTAGTGAAGCACTCCGCAACTTAGTGAGACCCTGTTTCAAAAATAAAGAATACAAAATAGGTCTGGGGGTATAGCTCAGAGGTAGAATGCCCCTGAGTTCAATTCCCAGTACTGTTAAAAAAAAAAAAAAAAAAAAAGAAAGGTTATATGATTAATTTCTCTAGCTTTTTTGGAATCCACATTAAATCCTCCACAAAATACAAAATACACATTTATCCTGTTGCTGAAGGCTATCAAGGAAGGATATTTCAGAACCTCTGCAGCAAAGTATTCCAAACACTAATGACTTACACTGCTCTGAAATCTCCCTTTGATAGCTGCTCTACCCCTCATTTCTAATATTCCCAAGTTGATGGTTCTTTGAAGGCCAACGTTCACTTCCCCTCTGTCATCTTTTTTGCTAGTCTGAATAAGCTTTACCATTTTGACATTTTAGTCATCTCCTTGTTCCTCCTTTGGGACCTCTAAGTTTTTTTTTTTTTCTTTATTATAATTATTCTGAAAGTATAGAGGTCAAATATTAAAATGATTACAAAAATGTAAATGAGATTTAGATAAAATCTATTTCAAATGCAAATACACACAAAAGTGATAAGGATAAGCCTTTTTTCTTTACCATAATAGTACTTTTGAATGGAAAACTAGATTTGGCAAGAAGGGGAAAGTGAAGAGGAGAGTCATGGTTCTTTTTTTTTTTTTAATACTTCTTTTTTTCTTCCGTTTTCCTGAGTGAATTTTTTTAATCCCCTTTACAGTCTGTGGCTGACAATTCTCCAGGAGACTGCTATTGCAAATGCGTTGTCGTGCCTGTTAGCTGAACTGCAAATTGTCACCTTTCTCTCTCAAGAGTACTCCTGCCTAGTAAGACTGAAGAAAAATCAAGAAAATCATTTCTAATTACTACAGTACTGAAGCTGACCAGAAACATCACAAATCCAACCTTCTTAATCACTGGAGTGGCAAAGCCTCAAAGCTTCTGTCTGCTTTCTTGATTAGAAACAATAGTTAATTTTTTAAAAAATAAACTATGGTTTCTCCAAACAGGATTGTAGATTGTGGTAAATTGGAGGAGATAATAAAGGAAGCTTCATACCTTAATGATAGCCCATTATGGGGTTTTGTTTATTTATAAAGCTTGGATGCTTCAGAAAATTAAATTTGTACTGTTTTTGTACCCTTAGTTCCTAAGTCTCAACCTGTTCCTGTGGGAAAGAAAATACTGCAAAAAGCACAACCTGCTAGCAAATTCAGGGCAGAGTGGACATGCGGTATGGTGGTATTGCGTACTTTCTGAGCATCTTCGTTTTTCCAAAAACATTATTTCTTTATTTTTTTTTTGCGGTACTGGGGATTGAACTCAGGGGCATTCTACCTCCGACCTATACCCCCAGCCCTATTTTTCTATTTTTTATTCTTTATTTTGATACCGGGTCTCACTAAGTTGTGGAGTGCCTCACTAGGTAGCTGAGGCTGGCCGCGAACCCGGATCCCGAACCCGGGATTACAAGCGTGCGCCACCACGCCCGGCCTCAAAAACATTATTTCTGATGTTATTCATCCTCCAAAGAATAACATCAAGTGAAAAAGAACACAGGTGCAGTTCTGTGAAGCTGCAAAAATACTAAGAAATTAGTTTTCCACTTTTGTTCTATTCTTTGTCAAAATCATGCATACAGAGGATTAGAATTGAATAATATAACATAGTTCTATAATAATGAATGTATTGTATAATCCAAAATGATTCCATAATAATACTAAAAACCTTGCTCCTAGAAATAACTTTCCTTATTTTAGTGGCTCTTTTAATACTCAATGTTATGCCATTAGTCTAAATCACCATTGTCTGGAAGAAATATAATGAAAAACCAGGTGCAGTGGCACAGACCTGTAATCCCAGTGCTTGGGAACCTCCTGGTCACAGGTTTGAGGCCAGTCTCAGCAACTTAGAGAGACCTTATTTCAAAAGTAAAATAAAAAAGGGGCTAGGGTTGTAGCTTGGAGGTAGAATTCACCCAGTTTTGAAATCAATACAAGAAAAAGAAAAGAAATATAATAAGAAACATGTGAACTCTAAATGTTTTAGTAACAATATTAAAAATCAATAGAAACTGGTAAAACACATTTTAACTCAATATGTCTAAAATATTACCATTGCTCAATATAAATATTTAATAAGCTATTTTGCATTTTTTCATATTAAATTTTTGAAATCCAGTATGATGTCTACATTTACAGCACATCGCAATTTAGATGTTACATTTTCAATAAAGATGTTTGACCTCAATTTATTTATTTATTTATTTTGCCGTACTGGGGATTGAACCCAGGGGCATTCTACCTCCAAGGTACACCCCCAGCCCTATTTTTTATTCTTTATTTTGAAACAGAGTCTCACTAAGTTGCAGAGGGCCTCACTAAGTAGCTGAGGCTGTCCATGAACCCGGATCCTCCAGTCTCAGCCTCCCAAGTACTGGAATTACAAGCGTGGGCTACCACGCCCAGCCTTGACCTCCATTTAAATACCCTAAACTTTAAAAAGAAGATTCACATAATCTAGCTATTCCAGATATGCTTAAAAGCTTCCCAGTAACTAAACTGAGTATAAGATCTTTACATTTGAATTGGTTAATATATAAGAACACAAAACAACTGTTAACAAATTCAAAACATTTGAAAGGATATTATGCATATTTTGTGATCACAATAAAATGAATCTATATATCTGCAGCAAGAGAAACTACAGAAATAAAAACACATGTAGATTGAACAACACACTTTTGAAGGAACAAAGGGTCATTAAAGAAGTCGGGAAAATTACACAATGGAAACACAATATACCAAAACTTATGGGATATAGCAAAAGCAGTAGTAAGAGGAAATTTTATAGCAATGAATGCCTACATGAAAAAGATATCTCAAATAAATACTCCTGTTTTCCACACTGTACCCAGTTTAAATTTTTAGTTATTATCCCTGGTTTTTATTATTGTTCTGGTGGTTTTCGTTTTGGTTTTGGGTACTGAGGATTGAACCCAGGGGCATTTCTACCTTCGAGATATACCCCCAGCCCTAGTTTTTATTCTTTATTTTGAAACAGGGTCTCACTAAGTTGTGGAGGGCCTCACTAGGTAGCTGAGGCTGGCGATGAACCTGGATCCTTCGGTCTCAGCCTCCCAAATACTGAGATTACAAGCGTGCGCCACCACGCCTAGCTCTACCTCTGTTTTGAGTACAGCACCCAACTCTCAACTGTGACTGGTGTCTCTACGCAGAATTTCTCCTTTACCCTCTGCAGAGAATACCTGCTCGATCTTCCGTCGAGGTGTGGCAAGGCTGGTTCTCTGATGCACTGAGTGGGAAAGGAGATTTCTTACATCTACGAGTTTGTGAAGAGAAAGTTTGACAATGTAAATTTAGTTGTTTCTCATTCTTCCTTGCCACTTTAGAATTAGACCTTGGATTTTTTTTAAAGCAGGTATTATTTGTCTACGAGCTTTCCAGTTTCTGAAATTTTTACTCTGGTCCCCTCTCATGTTTACCTTTTATTTGCAGGTGTATGCTTCCTAAAACGGCCTTTTATTTTAATTTTTGTAGGGCTTTAGGAAAAATCCGAAGTTGTTTATTTTTCTTTAGTCGGCCGTCTTTAGTTGGAAATCCTAATTACTGTTCCTTTGTGTCTTTTGAAACATAATTGTTTTCTCCAGTGCAAATGTATGAACCTCTCCTTTTTTGAATCCTTAACCCATTTTTCTCTTCTGTGAAAATTTTCTGCGAATCCTAGGCTGAGATGATAAACTCTACTGTCCTATCCTTATAATAAAGGTGCACAGTGAGGATATCATTCCTGGGTACTATTACCCTCTCATATCTCCTAAAGGATTGTGAAAGCCGCTCAATATGTCTGCGTACATAAATGGTACCATAGAGAATCAAGTGGTTCTCATTTCACAGTGAGTTTTTCTCTCTATAAAAAGAACATCTTAGGTTAGGAGGGGAAGCAATGAGAACTGCTAAAGTTGCTTTAATTGCATTCTTTGAAGCAAGCTCTTTTATTTATTTTATAAAATAATCAATTATTTCATAAATAACTTTCAAAATTATTTTCAAAACATCACCAACAAGCTCCCCTTTACTAACTCTCAAATATTGACCGAACACTCAAATACTAAACTGGTAGATAATATCTTTTTTCCTTTGCTTGCCTACTTTAGACTGTGGAAGGAATACATGTTAAGAGCCCAACCTGTCTTTGCGTCATCCTCCACTTGTCATCTGTAATGCCAAAGTGTGTGTGTGTGTGTGTGTGTGTGTGTGTGTGAGAGAGAGAGAGAGAGAGAGAGAGAGAGAGAGAGAGAGAGAGAGAAAGAGAAATGGAGACTGGGGATTGAACCCAGGGCATTCTGCCTCTGAGCTACTCCCCCAGCCCTATTTGTTTGTTTGTTTATGGTATTGGGGATTTAATCTGAGACATTCTACCTCTAAGCTATACTCCTAGCCCTATTTCTTTTTGAAACAGGGTCTCACAAAGTTGTGGAGGGTCTCTCTAAATTCTTTTTGTTGTTGTTGTTGTTGTTTTTTGCGGTACTGGGGATGGAACCTGGGGGCATTCTACCTCCGAGCTACACCCTGACCAGCCCTTTTATTTTTTTATTTTATTTTTTTTTATTTATTTATTTTTTTTTTTGCGGTACCAGGGATTGAACTCAGAGGCATTCTACCTCCGAGCTACACCCCCAGCCCTATTTTTTATTCTTTATTTTGAAACCAGGTCTCGCTAAGTTGCGGAGTGCCTCACTAGGTAGCTGAGGCTGGCCTCGAACCTGGATCCTCTGGTCTCAGCCTCCCGAATGCTGGGATTACAAGCATGCGCCACCACGCCCGGCGACCAGCCCTTTTAAAATTTTTATTTTGAAATGTGATCTTGCTAAATTACCACACGTTGGCCTCGAACCTGTGTTCCTTCTGTCTGAGCCTCCCAAGTAGTGAGATTCCAGGTGTGTGCCACTGCACCCAACTCAGAATTTTAATTTTCATATTCTTTACTGATATTTGATGCCTTACTCATAAACTCTATTTGCTAGATTTCCAAGGTAGACTATAGCACATTCAGATGAAGTATATTACTTGACACTAAATTTTGATATTGTGGACATTAAGCTGATTACTTCAGTAAATAATATAATTGAAACTGGGCCTGTCGGTGCACGCCTCTGATGCCCATATTTGAGAAGCTGAGACAGGAGGATCACAGGTTCAAGGCCAGCCCCAACAACTTAGTGAGGCCCTCAGCAATTTAGCAAGACTCTGTTTCAAAATTTAAAAAAAAATTAAAAGGCTAGGGATGTAGCTTAGAAATTGAAAGTCCCTGAGTTCAATCCCCAGTACCACATACACACAAAAATAATATAATGAGCCACCAACCTCAGCCCCATCTTCTTAGATACAACCTTAAATTCAAGATGAAAAAGATGAACTAGAGCTGTTCCCACTATCATCTCAAATTATTTGACTTGTGGTATGTTATCTAGGAGAGTGTATGGTGCTAAGCAAGAGCTCCGTAAATAAACCAAGTGATGCCGGGCATGGTGGCGCACGCTTGTAATCCCAGCATTTGGGAGGCTGAGACCGGAGGATCCGGGTTCGCGGCCAGTATCTAGTGAGGCACTCCGCAACTTAGTGAGACCCTGTTTCAAAATAAAGAATAAAAAATAGGACTGAGGGATATAGCTCGAAGGAAGAACGCCCCTGAGTTCAATCCCCAGTACCGCAAAATAAATAAATAAATAAATAAATAAATAAATAAATAAATAAATAAATAAAAATAAACCAAGTGATGTCCAACATGCTACATGGCCAGTATGATAAAGTTTTAACCTTAGATAGAGCAAAACTATTTTTTCATGGAATATCTAAAACTCCTCCTTCTACTCTCAACATCCACCGCTTCCCCCGCCCCCCACGACCCTTCCCAGTCCTTAGAAGACCCTCTTAATTTCTGTTCCCACTCCTCCCTATCCTTCCCTATCTCTAAATTGCCACTATTCCCTTATGTACCTCTCCCCTCCTCCATGTATGTGTGTGTGTGTGTGTGCTGCTGGCAATTGAATTCAGGGGCATTCTACCTCCGAGCTACACCCTCAATCCTATTTTATTTTTTATTGGGAAACAGGGTCTCTGTGAGTTGCTGAGGCTGTCCTTGAACCTGTGATCCTCCTGTCTCAGTCTCCCAAGTACTGGAATTATAGGTGTGCACCACCATGGCTGGCTCCTTTCTGTACTTCTATAACAGTCCATTTATAGTTTCCATGTATGAGTGATAGCATGTAATATTTGTCTTTCTGTTTCTGGCTTGTTTCACTCAACACAATGAGTGTCAGTTCCATTCATGTTGCTGCAAATGACAGGATTTCATTTTTTTTTAATGGATGAATAGTATTCCATTGTGTAAATATAACATTATTTATCCATTCATTCACTTAAGGACATTTGAGCTGATTCCATATTTTTGGTATTGTGAATACTGCTGCAATAAACATGGGGATGCAAGTATCTTTTTTGGTTTGAAGATTTCATCTCCTTTGGGCATATATTCTAGTGAAATTGCTAGATCATATGTTTTAGGTTTTTGAAGAACCTCCATACTGTTTTTCTAGTGGCAGTACTAATTTACATTCCCATTAGCAGTATATAAAGTTTCCTTTTCTCAACAATCTCAGTAACATTTTTTTCATGATAGAAATTCTAACTGGGATGAGATAATATCTCATTGTGGTTTGGATTTTCATTTCTCTGCTGAGTAGTGCAATTGAGCATTTTTCCTGTATTTGTTCATGATTTGTATTTTTTTTTATGGAAAAATATCTGTTTAGTTCTTCAGTCCGATAATGACCTACTTTGAAAAGAAAAATCATGAATGCTACACTAATTCTAGAAATATATTTCAGTACCTGTTTCAAGAGAAATGTTACTATATATAATACTCAGGGAATTCACACTAGTATTTCCAACACAATTCATTATGCACTTGATTCCTTTTGGCTAGTATATATAGCTATCTATACTAGAGTTAACAATAGGTCTGATTTAGGTGTTATGTTAATGAACCTACTGAAGATATTGGTTCCCATAGTGAGCTGATATGTAGGAAATATTTCAAGAGTTTAAAGATGTGTCCAGTTTTACACCCATCTGTAAGCAGTCACAGCAAGACTTGAAGCTTAGAGGTTGGTAGTGGTGAAAGAGGGGGTAGATGAGTATTTGCTGGGATGAATTCCTGCTGGATTCTTGAATTATAATTGTGTCTTCTTCACAAGAATAGCACAAGTTGCCTTCAAAGATTGCAATTCAGGACATTGGTATGTTCTACCTGTGATACTTGAAAAATACTTTTTTGAAATTGAATACAACACACTACACTATAATGTTCTTTGAGAACAAAAACAAGGACTTAACATTTCCAAAAGTTGGTGATTAAAAAATTGTGGCTCAGGCAAGAAATTCCACAGCAATTGGTTTTCCAAAGGGTTATTTTCATTTGATTTACCTGTCAGAACCCAAAAGACAGAGAACTCCAGTAACAAGGCCCCCAAAATACCTGTCATCCAGCTAAAGGAGTCACTCTAAAAGTCATGTATACACTTTATAAATACTCTCTGTACTATATTATCACTTGAAGTGCCCTTGCAGATCAGATAAATGTCTGGGTGTCAAGAGCTATTGCTTTGGGATGAAATATCTGTAGACGGTCCGTGGTGTTCAGATGTATATCACACCATCATCCAATTCACTTTGCTATGGCATAGTGAAAGACAGACATTGTAACCAACGCCATGTCAGGAAATTGGGTCCTTTGGCATAAGTTGTCTCTATGAGATACATATGAGACGGCAAAGCAAGAGTGCAGATGAGCCAAGCCTTGAGAAATATTTGATTATCCTCGAAATTGGAATACCTGTGTCCCATGGCCAAATTCAAGTCCTGAATGTGCTACTCTACATTACATTAAAGACTGACTCTTCCTGTTCACCTTTGGGCAATCTTTATATCTGCTTCCTGACATGGCAAGCTGAAATGAGAATACACTGCATGTGGTTTGCAGCCCGAAGAAGGTTATGCCTGAGAGGGAATTGTGAAGGACTGGATATCTTTTTTTTTTTTTTTTTTAAATTTGGTGCATTGTAATTTTACATCACATTGTACAGAGTGTCAGAAAAATACATGCATACAACTCTTGATGCCCTCCCCACCGGGTTCTCCTCTTCTCTCCCCTTCCCCTTGCATGTCTTTTTGAGATTGGAATTAGGGTATATTTGATTGACTCTAACTGCAGTAGTCATCACCTAGCACGGGTCCTGGTGAGTACTAATTCCTTAAGAAATAACTGAGAGAATGCTTGATGGCAATGGTGAAGATGATGATATTGGTGTCACAAAATCCAACTATAAAATTTGGACATATAATGCAATCAATC
This sequence comes from Graphiurus murinus, assembly GCA_004027655.1. NCBI lineage: Eukaryota > Metazoa > Chordata > Mammalia > Rodentia > Gliridae > Graphiurus > Graphiurus murinus. The sequence continues at coordinate 55,709 of PVLC010002086.1, forward strand.
TAAATTTTTCTACCAATCTATGTTTAATGGGGAATGCTCTATTTTGTGCATGAAATACTGACCTTTAAATAGTTTAGTTACTGAAACATTATTCTGGTCACTCTCTCAATTAAATAGCTAAAGTAATATGCTAAGTAAATCAGGGACCACTATGTGCAAATCAAGGGACCTCTAGTTTTACTTAAAGCAGTTAAATGATCTACTGGAGAGATGGAAGTATTACTTTATCAATTCTAACTAGTATATTTTTTTGCATTTTTAAAGCATCTCCAATTGGGACGTATAATATAATGAATGCACAAATTTCCTCATTATTTTCCACTGAAAAGAATATTTAGTAAATATATGATGTATCCTTCAATAAATGTTATTAGGAAAATATGGGAAGTAACTTTGTGCGGGACACAAGCCATTGCTCTAAATATTAACTCTTTTTCTCAATTTGTTCTTAGGTTACTTTTAGAGAAAAGAAGGAGAGTTTTTATAAGCTGGAGAGTCAGAAAAAACTTATCTGACGAGACTGGTGAATTGGCTGCCTCTGAGAAGACAAAGAGTAAGCCCTCACTGAGAGATAAGTACCCTGGTCATTTTGACCTCCAGTGTAAGTACCAGGGTGTTGAGGCCAACCCCGTAGGATGGCTTTTGACTACAAGCTAGAATTCAAAGTGATATCACAAAATTAAAGATGAGTAAATCTGATACCAAGTGTACATAAGCATGTATTTCTTTTAAAAGACAAAACTGAAGCAAAACAAAATCTTAAACGCTATAAGCAAATTATCTTCTTAGAGGTTTATCCAAAGGTTTTGGGTTGTACTAACTTTAAAAAATTAGAGGATGAGAATAGTGTGCCGACCTTTTCCTTTATAGTATATACGTTATTATTTGAACTATATGGCTGTGTCATACAACCACCACCTGGTGGCAGCACACCTAATTTGAGATTTCGCAAGTTTTTTTTTTTTTCTTTTTCATTTTAACGTTATGAATATTGCCTTGAAGGTCAAAATGTAAAACTAGAAATATGAAGGACAGAAAATATCACAGTATGTAGAGCTCATTTGCACACATTTATTAGTCTACCTCCCTATAAAAGTAGACTATTATGCTTCCTTCCTGCCATTTTGCTGTCACATTATTATTATTATTTTGGGGGGGTTGCTAATTTGAGATAATTTGGCCTTGGCACATGCATTGAATCACTTTTTTCAAGTGCTATCCAGATTGCCAAGTGTTGGAGATGAGCTTGTGGGTTTGTACGTATGGCTCATGAATGCTTTGATTAACTTGTTAATGAGACAGGCAGAATCTCATTATATGAAAGTTTGTCCTGATGAAAACATTTTAAGTATATGATAATGAGGTTGCACAAACGGGGCTGGTCTCCAGCACATTTCTGAGACCCGGGAAGCTTCTCTTCCATGCTTTGCCTTCTGTGCCCTTCCCCCCTGTCGCCTTCAACAGCCTTCTCTCCTCTCTTCGGGGCCATGTCTCTGCTCTCTCCTCCCTGTGCAGGATGGAGCTTCTTACCCACGCCTCCCCTAGAGCCTGCCCAGCGCTTCTCACACCACATTTCCCTAAGCCACACAACCAAAGAACAATTCGTCTGTCCTACATCTTCTTTCAGATTCTTTAGGGTTCTCATTGCAGGTGTTTTCAAGGCTATTTCCATTGCAACACACGTGTCTGATGATACTGCATATACAACACAGCTCCCATAACATACTGCAGTTTGGGCAATTCCTTCCGCATGATCTAATTGTAGTCCACTCAGGAAAGTATATCTAGGTGCAAAGAAGTAGAGTTGGTGATACTACGGGGCTATCCTTGAATCCGCTCCGATTTTATTTTTGAAGTAGATCTGTTCAACATTAATATGTTTAAATCCGCCATATTATTTGTGATGCTTCACAACTGACTGACACACCAAGATATAAAGACACTGGAAGCAACTGCTCTGGTCGTGATTTAATATAATACGTCAACCGTCAACCACTTTATCCGAGGATCAAATATTTGCTTAAATAACATGATGCTCACCTCCCTTTGTCTTCCAAATTACCTCTGAAAGCATGAGAAGGAAGAGAGTCATGTTTGAATAGACTATTGAGCAAGGTGCTTGGATTTGCTAGCCCTTTTACAAGCTTTTAGATAGTATTGAGAGTCAGTTTCTTATTCTACCTATGCATGGGGCCAATTTTTCATACATTTCCCAACCCTAGACTTCAAGGGATGGAATCATGAGCACTAAGGTTGCCAGATTTTTAATGATGTGGATAAAAGAAGCAGCAAAAACTGGACTGCAGAAAAAAATGAGAAGTCCCAGATGACATCGCAGTGTTCATTCTAGTTTGTTCCTGAGGTCTAGTAATAATTCTGTCCTTGGACACTCTGAGACATTCTTCTATCCTTATTATGATCCCTCACTTTTTTCTTAAGCTACATTAAGTTAGCAGTCCATTTCTTTCAAATAAAGAATTCCCAAGTGAAAGATGTTGGTACATAAAACACATAGCCTTTTTCTTTAAGGGAAGGGTCATTTGGGGTGTGATTTTTTTTTTTAATTGGTGCATTGTAATCACACATCTTTGTTAGGTTCAAGCTAGTATAGGTAAAGGCATACATGCGCACATTTCTCATTTAACCCTTCCCCAATTCCCGCCCCACTCCCTCCTCCTCCCTCCTTCTCAAGGTCAAGAATGGAATACGTTTATTTGCTTGCTCTGCCCCATTTTTCTTTGATTTGACCAGAAAGAGGAGAATTGAATCTTTATTACGTACCTATTTGTACTCTTTTCATTCGTAGATAGTCTCTCAGAGGGTTGGTACTATGCTTTGCATCCAGCGTAAAGTGTCTAGAACCACACCATTTGTATGCCCAAATGTAATACAAACTTCAACATGAGGTTGCATTTGATTACAAAACAAAGGAAAATCTCAACTGACCAGGAACTTAGAGGGAATGGAAGGAAGTGTGGCCAATTACTTTTTCCATAGATGGCGACCATGATATCTCCCACCCACGTGATCTCTACAAAGTGGCTGCTCCTGAATCAAGATGTGCTACTAAGTCCATCTTCCCTGCTCCCCTTAAATCTAGTTGGGCTTTTGCCTTGCTTGCAGCCAGTAACGAGCTTGAAATGATGCAGAGATTTTCCAGGCTAGGTCTTTACAAAGTGATACCGTTTCTGCCTTGTTTGCTGGAGTAGTAACACTTGAAGGTTTCAGACAGCCCCAAAGCTGTCATACTCAGAAAATCCAAAGTAGCCTATGCAATTAGACCACATTGAAAAGCCCCAAAGTTGCATCAAAAGAGAGATGTTCATCCGGCCATATCTGCTCCAGCCCCCTGCAGTCCAGCTGTGACCACTTTTCACTGATACTGCAGGGACACCCCGGGCTAGAACCCCCAGATGAACCCTTCCTGATGTCCTAACCCGCATAAACCGTAAGAGGTAAGAAAATGATTGCTGTTGTTTTTATCCTTACGTCTTGGAAGGATTTGTTTCTTAGCAATAGTAACTAGAATAGGAAGAATAACTCGACCTAACGTCTGTTGTTGCAGACTTTTCTGGGTGCCACCCTACAAGCAATAGCGGGGCTGTTGAGGAACCAACAGGCAAAACACAAAAGCATTTGAGGATCAAAACTTCGAAGCAACGAGGAGAAAATGCATTACTATTCTTAGCCGTATATTCTGCCTTAAGAATAAATTTAGTCTTTCTTTGAAAAATAAGCACAAGCTTTCTTTAGATCAACATCATTGTATTTAGTGCTTTCTTTATCTATTGCTCCTGTAAGTGAAACGTGGGTGATAATGAGCCAGATGATGGATTTGGTGGTGAAATTGTTTTGGTTACTCAATGATTGTCAGTCTGTAGTGATGTATGATCACAAAGAAGATGCTTATAGTCAATTGAAGGGAAGGAAAAGGAAGAAGAGAAAAATCAATTTAGATATAATGGCTTATCCTGCTAATTTACTGACTGACTTAATAGTTACTGTAAGTTCTTCTGATACTCATACACGCTTAGAAAATGATTGACTTAGATAGCAAATTGCCCGTGCAGTAAATTGCTCTCCCTCTGTAGGATACCAGTGGAATGTGTTCTGTATAGCCAGAGGAAGGGGATGGTCTGAGGAAACGTAAACAGTGGGCTTTGTGAATGAAAGGTGGCTTTATTGCAGGTGATGACGAACTATATTTAAAAGAATTTTCATGCAATCTCCCAACTTCAGGAAGGAAAAAGGATTTCTTTTTGATTCTTTAAATAAAGACACAGTTACCACCCCAATCTAGTTTTAGCTGTTTGACTCAGCATATCTAAATAGTACATGGAAATTTGACTCAATAGTTTAATCGATTTTCCCAACTACATAGGAGAAGAACTTTGACAGCTGGCAACCAATATTGATTTCCTGTAGGGTCCCAGAACATGTAAGCTGTAATTTTCCAAATGGCACCCTCGTGATTTGTACATTGATACAGCTTCTCCGAGTGTCTAACTTTCCCCCAGGAAGGAATAGAAACCCTTGGAGAACTTGGCTCATTAACAATGAAAGATACGTTAGGCTCACCCAAGGACCACAGAGCAGAAGTAAAATTTGGCTATTTGGGACGCAGTTGCGATTTTGTCTGTTTGATGATTCCTTTTCATAGCTTCCTCATAGACTATTGAATCCAGGAAGAAAACACATTGAAAGTACATATGGCAAATATGAATGAATACTAAGTTAGTCCTGCACTGCGTGGAAATTTAAAATGCAATGGTTCTAGTTAAAATTGATTTCTTCCAGAAAATAAGAATCGGTTCCATCCAAAATAGTATGTAATGGAGAAAATGTCCTGACTTAACAACTATATATTTAAGTGATAAATATACTTGTCTATGAAGCCTAATGTTGGTTGACATTTCACTATAATTGCCATTATTTTCCTTAATTTGCATGGTTTTCAGAACACACGTGCCTTGGCTCAGATGATGTTCCAAGCTGAGATGATTTCTTTCCTTGGCTTTGGCTTCTTTCCATTCTTTAGAGCATCTTTGAAACAAGTAACTCAGCCTTGAGTGACAGAAATAGGGGGAAAGACAATGTCTTCCCTCCTAACTAGCCCCTTGCCCTCCGGAGAACTCCAGGTAATTGTATTCATTGAGGGGAAATTCACATAACATAAAATTGACTATTTCAAAATGTAAAATTGAATTGTGTTTAGTACATGCACAATGTTACGTATCAATCACTTCTATCTAGTTGGTCCTCGTTCCTCCGCCTTCCAGGCCACAGTAATTTGGATAATCTGCATGGTTTATGTCTGGATTCTTTTGCTTAGCAAGGGTCATTCGTATTGTAGCATATAACAATACTTCATTTATTTTTATAGCTAAATAATATTTCTATTATATTTATATACCATAATATATATATATATATATATATATATATATATATATATATATATACATATATACACATTCATCTGCTGATGGAAATTTGGGTTGTTTCAATCTTTTGACTGTTGGATCAATGAGCCGCTATGGGCATTTGTATGCAAGTGCTTGTTTGAACACTTATTTTTAACTCTTCTGTGTCTATACTTAAGAGTTGAATTGTAGGTTATATGATAATTCTATGTTTAACTTCAAAGCAAGAGCAAACTGTTTCCCACAGTAGCTATAGCATTTTACATTCTCTCCAACAATGTACTACGCAATCCTCACCAACACTTTTCATTTTTATATTCTAATGATGCCTGTTTGCCGCTTGTTTATCCCTTTTGGAAATATCTGTTCAAGACCTTGGTCCATTTTTAAGTGAGTTGTTTGTCTTTTTATTGTTAAATTTTAAAAGTTCTTTATATATTCTAAATCCTGGAGCCCTATCAAACAAATGACCTTCAGGTAACGCTGAAGGATATTAAAAGCTAGTCGTAATATTACACATTCTTAATAACAGACTGATACCAATATACTCTGGAAATTCCTGGACTTTCTTCAGAAGAATGGAGTCCAGACCAATGGCTTGGCTTTATGTGCAAAAAGGCCCATGTGAAATGAGAAATAGCACTCATGTCTCATAACCTAAGGAACATCTACTGAGGAAGACAAGTTGAATTCCATAGTTGCCATTGTATTTCAAAAGCAAATGTTATGCTCTCCTTTTGCCCTGGATTCAGTGAAATATGTCTGAATCTTTTTTACCTTAGAAGGTCAGTACAGTGTAACAATACACAAGAAAGGCATTTTCCCATTCATAAGAGGAATGGTTGTAGGAACCAGAAATGTCTAGCCTAAAGAAGAGAAAACTCCGAGGATATGATAGCTGTCCACAAATATTTTAAGGGCTGTCATGTGGAAGAGCAATTAGAATTGTTTTATGCATCCCCAAGGGGTGAAACCAAGACCAATGAGCGGAAAAAACTTCAGGCAGACAGATTTTCAATTTTGTAAGGGATAAAACATTGTAGCAGTCAAGGCAATCCAAGACCGGATGGGCTGCCATGCCAGGAGGTAAGTGTCACATCCCTGGATGAAGGAATGCATGACTTCTGAGCCTGGCAGAGAGCTTAGAATCCCAGCTTCGCCACGTGTACTAGCTGTGTGATCTTGGGTATGACTTAACCTCTTTAAGTCTCAATTTGCTCATGTACAGAGTGGTGCAAATAGTAGCTACCTAATAGGAGAGTCACAATAATTAAATGTTCAGCCCAGGGCATGTACCCATTAGGTATAAAGGTAAGTAAAATCATTGATACTGGTTTGTCTTGTTTTGTGAGCTGAGGATTGAACCCAGGGGCATTCAACTTCTGAGCTACACCCTCAGCCCTTTTTTTTTTTTTTTTTTTTTTGCGGTACTGGGGATTGAACTCAGGGGCATTCTACCTCCGAGCTACACCCCCAGCCCTATTTTTTTTATTCTTTATTTTGAAACCGAGTCTCACTAAGTTGCGGAGTGCCTCACTAGGTAGCTGAGGCTGTCCGCGAACCCGGATCCTCCGGTCTCAGCCTCCCGAATGCTGGGATTACAAGCGTGCGCCACCACGCCCGGCTCTCAGCCCTTTTTTATGTTTTGTTTTGAAATAGGGTCTTGCTAACTTGCTAAGCCTGGCCTCAAACCTGCAATCATCCCATTTCAGCCTCCCAAGTACTGGGATTACAGGAGTGCGCCATCACACCCAGCTCCAATGGTGCTATTTTAGTGGTAATTTCTCTGTCTTTGTCTTTGTCTCTGTGACTCTTCCTCCTCCTCCTTCTCTCATTCTTCCTTTCCCTGTCCTTTTCCTCCACCTCACCTCTTACTTTCCTTTCCCTATTTTCTTCTTCCTAGTCTACATATTCATTGTTAAATTTGCCTGTGTTAAAAATTCACCTAATGTGGCACATTTGGTAGGCTAGAGAAGGATGCTAAAGTCAAAACAAAATGAGGAGGGCACCCACCTATATGGGTGACCCAGTAAGGGGTACCAGAGCAAAAATAGGAAGAGGAGGGTGACCTGTGGAGAGACAGCCCAGAAGGAAGTAACCTAGCAAAAGAGCATCAGAACTTGAGCCGCAGTAGGGCAGACAGGTAAAGTCTTTAAGAGCTTAAGCAGGATTAGAGGGAATCTGCATGGGGCCCAGCGACAGCAGCCTGGCATGGAGTTCAGGGTCCCAGTGGGGAAAGACGGATATTTGCTCAGGGAAAAATGAATACATGCAGGAAGATTTAGCAGGTAAGGAAATACATTACAAACATTGGGAACAAGACTTCTCAATGTATGCGAAAAGTTAAAAAAAGGCAAAAAACAATGCCGTTGGGTCGCTATCTCACATCATGTACAAAAATAAATTTCTAGTGAATCAGCAACCTAAGCATACAGGTGAAACTTTGAGACTCTTGGAGAAAACATAGGGGTAAATCTTCGTTACCTGTGTTTTGTGATTGATGTTGTTATTGTTGTTCTTTGTTGTTTTTGTTTTGTGGTACTGGGGATTGTACCCAGGGGCGTTCTACCTCTGAGCTCCACTCCCAGCCATATTTTTTATTCTTTATTTGGAAACGGGGTCTCACTAAGTTGCCGAGGGCCTCACTAGGTAGCTGAGGCTGGCCACAAACCTGTGATCCTCCCGTCTCAGCCTCCCAAGTACTGGGACTACAAGCGTGCACCACCACGCCTGGCTCTATTTTTTTTTTTTTTTTTTTTTTTTTTTTTTGAAATAGGGTCTTGCTAAGTTATGGAGGATCTCCCTAAGTTTCTGAGGCTGCCCCTGAACCTGCCATCCTCCGGTCTCAGCCTCCCAAGTACTGGGATTATAGGCATACACCCATCATGCCTGGCCATTGCCTTTGTTTAGGTATGAAACCAAGAGCATGAAAAACAAACAAAAATAGATAAACTGGACTTCATCAAAACTAAAAATATTAGTCCCACCATGCCAGTAATCCCAGCTCTTCAGGAGGCTGGGGGAGGAGGATTACAGTTCAAAGCCAGCCTGGGTAACATAGTAAGACCCTGTCTCAAAAGAAAATAATAAAAGGGGCTGGGGGTATGGCTAGAGGGTAGAGAGTCCCTAGGTTCAATCTCCATTACCACCAAAAGACTTGCTATAGTCTATATTTGGTGTACATCTACAATTATTTTAAAAATAAAAAGTTAGAAAATGTGAAGGGGAAAGGATTACATTTACAGAAGAGATGCCTGGCAGACATTATCTTTAACATGTTGTCAAAATGATCACAGGCAATAACAGAACAAATAAAAATGATGTGCCAGTGACAGGGTGTAGGGACAGGATGCAGTGTCACTTCTGGGATGCTCCTGCCAAAAGCCCATAACACGAACCTAATTAGCCGGAAACTCTAGACCATCCAAGATGAGGGGCAATCTCCAAAATAACCGGCCTGCAATCTTTGAAAGTGTCGAGATCCTGAAACTCAAAGTAAAATTAAGGAAATGTCTCACACTCCAGGAAGATAGAGTTATGACGACTCCACCTCACGCTACAGGAGGGTACAATCAAATGCAACATCTGATTCTTTCTGAAGTGGATTATTTTACTGTAGATGACATTATTGTGACAACTAGCCAGACTCGAAGGGGATTTGAGGGTGAGATGCCGAGAATGAATGTCCTGATTTGGGCGGATATATTGTGATCGTGTAGGAGACTGGCCTTTTTCTTAGGAGATATGCACTCAACTAGTATTATGGGGTGATAGGGCAGCACCTTATCCTTAAATGGTTCAGGAGAAAAATGTTATTTGTACTGCATTTTCGACTTTTATATGAGTTTGAGGTTATTAAAAACAAAAGAGCAAGAAACCTAAAGCCAATTTACTAAAGGTGCTATTCTTCAAGTGTAGGAAATGTCACTCTGCAACACCTGACTTCTGAGAATCAGGTCGCAGTGACTGTTTTGGCTGTGACTTGAAACGACCAGTTCCATCATTTATCCTAATGATCCGTCTTTTCTTGGGAGGTTACCAAAGGCTGGGGGGGAAGGGAGATAATGTTGCCTAAGGAAGAAGCTCTGTGGAAGGGGGCAGCACAACCCTTCAACGGTGGCTTTGAAGAGAGATATAATTAGAAACTAGTCGCGGGCGTGGTGGCGCATGCTTATAATCCCAGCATTCATTCGGGAGACTGAGACCGGAGGATCCGGGTTCGTGGCCAGCCTCAGCTACCTAGTGAGGCACTCCGAAACTTAGTGAGACCCTGTTTCAAAATAAAGAATAAAAAATAGGGCTGGGGGTGTAGCTCAGAGGTAGAATGCCCCTGGGTTCAATCCCCAGTACTGAAAAAAAAACAAAAAAAAGAAAGAAAGAAAGAAACTAGTGCTTGCCAGGCATGGTGGCCCACACCTGTAATCCATTTCAATACTTGGAAGGCTGAGACAGGAGGATCACAAGTTTGAGGCCCACGCTAGCAACTTAGTGATACACTGTTTTATTTATTTACTTTACTCCGAGGTAAAAGCCCCTAGGTTCAATTCCTAGTATAAGGAGGAAGGATGGAAGGGTGGAAGGACAGAAGGAAGGGCAATCACAATTACTTTAACTGCCTCCGCCTCCTTCTCCTCCTTCTCCTCCTCCTCCTCCTCCTCCTCCTCCAGGGGCTGGGCAATTGCTCTGCTTTGAGGATAGCTGTTATAATGGCATTTAATTAGTATGTTGACTCAACTGATACCTTATTATTTTACTGGCAAATGCATCCAGTTTAAGGGCCGCAGGCCTGTTCAGAGTAGACGTATTCTCTTTTTAATTGAGAAAGTGAGAGCCTAGACTCTCTTATTAGGACATGGGGTAAGAGCAGGGGCCTTTAACTCCGAAAGGTAAGAGGACCTCATTTCTTAGCATAATGACCAAGGAGTATAAAACAGTCCAGGAGCCACAACATAAAAGTAATGTCTATCAAGTGTGCAGTTAAGCATTACCTAAATATAATAAACTGCAGGCAACAACATCCACCCAGCAACACAGTAAGATTACTCCCTTATCCTTTTATATTACAGTATGACAAAACCACTTTCAGAGAGAAATTGGGGCTTCTTCACAGCTCTCGCGAAGTTATTACAAGCTTAGCCCTAGCCACATGGGCTGCATCCACAAACACCAACTCTTTAAAATAAAATAAAAATAAATAAACATTTAAAACTCTCTGCCTTTCTACCTGACAAACAATCCATGCAGTCAATGGTGACATGCATTGATTCCAGATTCCTGTTCTTTTTTTTGGGGGGGTACCCTTATTTTATTTCTCATCTTCAATATTAAGAGGCTTTGGAGGGAGGTACCCTGTGAAGAGAAAGAGATAGGGGAGAAAGAGATAGAGAGAGTGAGAGTGAGAGAGAGAGAAACAGCCCCTACTAAAATCAGTGCCAGTTAAGACACCTGTGGAGGGGCTGGATTTTGGCATGGAGGTGGGGAGGGGTGCACATGAATTGAAATGGGTTTTTAAGCTTCGATAATTATACCACCCTATCAATATGTTTTATAATCATGCCTTCTCTAATCTGTTCAAATCGATATATCTGATTTGGTCCTTGAAGCTCCCTTTGAATATAGTAAAGTACTTGCATTCCTTGTCATCAGGATGTTCTGCACCATACCAACTAGGCTACTGCAACTTATTGATTCTTAAAACAGAGAGAAGAGCTGGGCATGGTGGCACATGCCTATAATCTCAGTACTTGCAAGGTTGAGACAGGATAGCAGGTTTGAGGCCAGCCACAGCAATTTAGCAATACCTTAAGCAACTTAGCGAGACTCTGTTTCAAAATAAAAAAACTAAAAAGGGCTGAGTGTATAGGTTGAAGGTAGAATGCCCCTGGGTTCAATCCTCTCAATCCCCAGTGAGAGAGAGAGAGAGAGAGAGATCAGTAAAATACCATCTAACATCATTAGTCCAGAGAAACAGAAGCCAGATTGATGGAAATATGGACAAGTCTCTTATTTCCTGATGAGGCCTTTGTCCTAGAATAGAGATCTGTAAACTATAACCCTCGGGCAAAATCCAGCCTTCTGTCTGTTTTTATATTTTTTTATATAATTTTATGTTTTGTTGGAACACGGTGGCAGCCATTCTTTTACTTGTAGTGCAAAATGGCTGCTTTTACACTACGATCAGATTTATGTTGTTGCTGACACTGACTAGCTGGCCCACTAAACCTAAAATATTTACCATCTGGCCCTTTACAAAGTGTCACGACCTGTCCTGGAAGTCTCTGACACACAGCATTGCTCTCCTAGCACTGCTCTGGGGCTCTGGCTACTGGCCTGACTTAGAGATGGCAGCCATATTCTCCTTGCCTACGCAACCTCTTTAGGAAATCTCACATGTCCACTGAATGGAAATGGCCAGGAAGCAAAAAAAAAGAGGAAGAGTTTGGGGTCCCAATATCCCCTTCAAGGAGACACGTCCAGTGACCCATCATCTTCACACTTGGCACAACCTCTTAAGGGTAATATAATACTACCACCCAAGAGTGCCACAAGCTGGCAACCAAACCCTGTATGCCCTTTGGAGGGCACACAAACAATAGCAACCTGCCCCATAGCACAGCTAATAGAGCCAACCTCATAACTACAGAAAGTGACGCCCATTCCATGGACCAGCACTGGTTCTAAGCAAAGAAAGCTATCTTGACCAAACCTAAAACCCATATGCATCTGGAGAAGTCTCTTCAAAATAAAGTTAATATTTTGTACAATGGCCCAAAGAAGTAGGCAGCCACCTAGACCAAAGTGGTATATGAATCAGCCCCACTGGAATCACCTGGGAGGATGGAGCACTTCAAATGTTGGTTTCTGAGTCAGGGGCAGTAAATGTATGCCTGTCATTCCAGCTACTTGGAAGTCAAGGCCAGAGGACCTCTTGAGCCCAGGATTTCAAAGTCAACTTGGGCAACATAGTGAGATCTCATCTCAAAAAAATGAAAAGGAAATTTCTGGGCTCTCTCTCCTGATCTGTTGACTCAGACTCTTTGTTAATGGAGCCCAGGAACCTAAAATAATAGCAAGCTTCCCTGGAGATCTTTAAGCTGCCTGAACTTGAGAACCACTAGCATGAGTATCGTCATCAAAGAGTCTTTGGAAGCCGATCATAGTGGTGCACACTTGTAATCCCAATACTTGGGAGGCTGAGACTGCAGGATCCGAGTTCATGGCCAGCCTCAGCTACTTAGTGAGGCTCTCCTCAACTTAGTGAGACCCTGTTTCAAAATAAAGAATAAAAAATAGGACTGGGGGTGTAGCTCAGAAGTAGAATGCCCCTGCGTTCCATCCCCAGTACCACAAAAAAAAAGAGAGAGAGGAGCCTTTGGTTTTAGATTTTGGTCCTTTATAAAATGTAAATATGGTAATGGTAGCCAGGAGTGGAGGCTAAGACAGAAGGATTGAAGGTTCAAAAGTAGCCTCAGCAATTTTTTTTTTTCTTCAGTACTGAGAATTGAACTCAGGGGCATTTTACCTTCGAGCTATACCCCCAGCCCTATTTTTTATTCTTTATTTTGAAACAGGGTCTCACTAAGTTGCGGAGGGCCTCACTAAATAGCTGAGGCTGGCCTCGAATCCAGATCCTCCGGTCTCAGCCTCCCGAATGCTGAGATTACAAGCATGAGGCCCGGCTAGCCTCAGCAATTTAGTAAGACCTTACTTCAAAATAAAAAAATAAAAATAAAAGGGGTAGGATGTTATATCTCAGAAGAATGCTCCTGGATTCCATCCTCAGTGACCAAAACAAACAAACAAAAAAACAAAAACAAAACAAAACAAAACAAAACAAAACAATGTGAACTTGCTGGGAATGGTGTCTCACGCTTGAAATCCCAGTACTTGGGAAGCTGAGACTAGAGGATCCAAGTTCGAGGCCAGCCTCAACTTAGTGAGACTCTGCAACTTACTGAGATGCTGTTTCAAAATAAAGAATTAAAAAATAGGACTGGGGGTATAGCTCGGGGGTAGAATGCCCCTGAGTTCAATCCCCAGTACCTCCTCAAAAAAAAAAAAAAAAAAAAAAAAAAAAAAAAAAAAGGATGTGAACTTAATGAGTGTTAGCTAGTTTGTAACCAACTCTCCAACATCAGAGCTCCCGGAAAGCAGGACTGGAATGGAGGCGTGGAGAGGATGACGGAATCAGGCAGGCACTGGCCCCTGCTAGAGGGACGACAAGGGGAAGAAAGGGAGAGGGCGATGCTTTACCATTTTCCACAAGTTTGTTCTCCTACAAGTAGTAGACAGGCTCATGGGGAAGCCCTTCAGTGGGGGCGGGGGTCATTTCATCAGAAGGTGCAGTCCAGCTTGAGCCACGATTACCTGACAGGCAGGCTCACCTCTAAGGGCAACGCAGACCTGTGCTAGGAGGGGAGAGAAGGGCCCTTGACAGCAGGGCGGCCCTTCTGAGCACAGGGGAGGGAGTGGAACTGTGTATTCTCCTTTGAAGGCATTTGCCAGGGCGTGAGAGTAGGACTCTACCACCCAACGCTCAGGCCTGTTCCTTCCCTGGACAGAATAGTGACCACTACTGGAAAAATCTCCAACCCTCTTACTGTTTTTGTCTTTCCTATTGCTGAATTAGACAAAAATCATTAGGTTTGTGGGGAGCGAGCTTCCTTTCTTGTTAAATGCTCTAAAACCAAGCCTTGTGGGCAGCTCTGTCTGATTATCAGGATTTTCAAATTGACTCTTCCGCTGTGTAGAAGGAACTTAATTCCGTATCTAATTTTAATCTGCATCCCATGGTCAGGCATGTTGTGTTAAAGCATTTGTTAACATTTAAAGAGGGGGAGCTGATTATATCGATCCTGCTTGTGTAAATTGGCCAAGGTGATCAATTTTGGGTTGTAAACTTTTGATGTTTAAATGCATTACCTTAATACCATTTAAGTGCAGTCGATAGTCAACCCCCTTAACCCATAGTGTACTGTTTGGGTGGCAATGTGATTCCACAGTTCCAGAATGGTGGCACGGAGAAGGGAATTTAACAATTCGCAAAGGAGGTGAGCCTGCCTTTTTCTTACAAGCTATTTCTGCTGTGTGCCACTGAAGCAGGCAATCAGGGTCTTCAGCATGGTTATAGATGGTGTTGCCAAGAATCCACTCTTCCCTCCTTATTCCATCCTGGCTGCAAGAATTGGAGAATAACCAGATTTGTATTAAGTTAGCATTCAGGCAGTCAGTATACAGATGGAGAAGGATTAATGGTGGCATCTGCTGTCACAAACCAGCAAGAAGTACACACCAAAGCAAAACAGTGTCAGTGTGAAGCTACCGACACGAGGAAGCTAAGTGCCACAGTTCTTTCCATGGTCTGGAGCATGTTTCATGGACACCAGGCAGCTTTGACCTGATGCAACAAAAATCACCAGCTAATTCCCTCTCAAAAAGCCCTCTTTGCTCATGCAGGGGATTCCCTGTATATGGAAAGAACGTGATTAAACACTGTATCAGTTAGGATTAGGTACAGCTGGGAGTGAAAGGAAATCCAAATTAACAGTGGCTTAAATACATAAAGAATAATCCTCTCGCAGGAGAAAACTAGAGAATAGCAGTGCAGGGACGGCTTGCCGGGTCCATGTACTTGTCAGAGGTTCCATCAGCCCTGGGGTGTGTCTCGTGCTTATGACCCAAGATGATTGCTTCGACCCTGGCGTCCCTTGCCCTAAGGACATTGCAGAAGTCTCGTGGGAAACGTGCACTTAAATATCAGTGGCAAGACTTAGACACATCACCATACTGAGACACAAAGAGGGGCTGGGAAATGTCTGTGATCCCAGTACTTGGGAGGCTGAAACAGAAGGATCGCAGGTTCAAGGCCAGCCTCAGCAACTCAGCAAGGCCCTCGGCAAGCTAGTGAGACCCTGGTTCAAAATAAAAATAAAAAAATAAATAAATAAAATAAATTAAAAGGCCGGGCGTGGTGGCACACACTGGTAATCCCAGCATTTGGGAGGCTGAGACCGGAGGATCTGGGTTCACGGCCAGCCTCAGCTACCTAGTGAGGCACTCTGCAACTTAGTGAGACCTTGTTTCAAAATAAAGAATAAAAAAAAATAGGTCTGGGGGTATAGCTCGAAGGTAGAATGCCAGAGTTCAATCCCCAGTACCGCAAAAAAATAAAAAATAAAAAATAAAAAAAAAATAAAATAGGGCTAGAGGTGTAGCTAAGAAGTAGAATATTCCTGGGTTCGATCCCCAAGACCAAAAAAGAAATGTGTTTAAATAAGACTCAAAATTATATTACAAATGGAGAGAATAGGTATTATTAAGGGTCCCTGTCTCAACTGCCATGTTGGAGGTGGGTTGGAAATAATTGAGTCAAGTTTTTCTTTCCTTTCTGCCATCATGTATTAATAATTGTTTCTCCGTGTTTCAACCAATTTAAAATCCCTGAAAATATAATACTAATAGCAATAATAATAATAATAATAATAATAATAATAATAATAATAACAATAACGGAAATGTAGCCATGAAGATCCAGGGAGGGGAAGGGCATATATAACACCAGTGTGTCTCACCCGAATGGTTTCAAAGCTTTTTTTTCCCCCCTCATTTGTTCCTTTGTTCTGGTGTGGGCATTGGCCCTGTGTCATCTTTACTTTGACAAGCCAAGAGTGCAATTTTTGTCAATGCATTTGCAACTTTCATGAAAGCATACTAGCTGTGTTGTTAATGTTTTCAAATAAAGATAACTTACCTGTGGTTGGGGCACCTCGTAAGGCACTTATCTGTCTACCTCTCCCATCTCTCATTCCAGATATTGCCGGTAGTCTCATATTTGAAAATCTTCATATTTGAAAATCTTCATATTTGAAGCCTCAAGATATCTCTAAACTGCCTAGGGTCCAACACCCAGTTCTGGGTCACCAGATTTCCATGGGATGAAAGATCGTCTTTTCCTTAGGAATCCTTCATTAGGAACAGAAGATTCCCATTTGTTTGGGAATGTTTGTTGAACACATCTTCAGAAATGAAGAAATCTCCAATAAGGATGAGTGTCAACCTCTGGATGAGCTCTGCTTACTGATTCAGCCCAGACAGGCTGCACACCACTATTTTATGCTTCTTAGCTGTCTCTGCCTGTCCGTCTACATGTGCTGACAGAATGCAAATTTCAGTTCAACAGGAGCCCAAGCAAAATATAATTGAGAACGTAACTTCCCCCCAATAATATACAAGGTAAAATAGAAATGATTTAGAAATTATCAGTGTCACATTCATTGATGTGGATAATCAAGAAATGACTATACAGTAAAGCTTCATTATTTTGGGGCCCAGTAATTCAGAATTTGTGATTAAATTCCTGCCCAGTTCCTGTTCAAATTACCATTGCACTATCTCTGAGTGAATGGTTAGCTAAGCAAAGTAATAGTGTAAACAAGATTGCAAAGGGGCATGTTTAACAGAAGAAGGATCGATCTCTTTTTAAAGGCTTTGACACATTAATTATTTGCATGCAAATGAGTGCTGCTCATTACAAATAAGTCTTATCCAGTCATTAAAACTCTTCCAGCAGGACTTCACTTGGAAGCATTTTCTTTCTAGTTAGTTTCTATGCACTAATGTAAATAATATAATTATATCTAATTTTCGTATATGTAACTTATAGCCAGACATGATGGCACACACCTGTAATGCCAGTACCTAGAAGGCTGAGACAGGAGGATCGCAGGTTTGAGATCAGCCTCAGCCACTGAGCGAGGCCCTGTTTCAAAATTTAAAAAATGAGAAAGGGCTGGCCCTGAGTTCAATCCCCAGTACCAATAAATAAATATACACATGGTATATGTAATCCTTCACAAATTAAGACTAAACTTGCCTCTATTTGGCCCGTATCACTGAAGTTTCCCTGTACATTTGTAGAACTATGTAACTACCCACAAGCTGAAACGAACTCATTTATAGAGTAGGCACTACTTCTGCAAATGGGCCAGCTAATCCTGCCCACATGCAGAAAGACATTCAGGATCATTTGAAACTGCCTGGAATATTTGCAAGCTCTCCATGAACTCGATGAAGACACTGGTCAGGCATCGGCTTTGCTGCCACTCTGATTATCACAAGTTAAGCCAATGATCTTAAAGTATTAAAATGACACCAAAAATTTCCGTTGGTTTTATACATCTGATCAGCCCAAATACATTTAAAACAACTAAAAACAACCAAATAGCATTTATAAATACAATTCATATCAACATATTTTTGGTAAAGCAGATCATGGAATACAGTTCATTGTTTTGCTATTTTATTATTATTATTATTATTTATTAAGTTCCAAGACTAAGTCATCTGGCTTACCAAACATGCTCACTGGGGAAGCTGTATTTTATTTTGGTGAAGCGCATAAGACAACATGGTTCCCCTGGTTTTTTGTTTTGTTTTTACTTTTAGCTTGAGCAGACCTTAATTCAGTGTCCTCACTTACAAAACGGTGACTCTACTCCCTGCCTGGAAGCAAAAGTGCCTGGGAAGTATTGCCATCATTATAGCTGTCATTAATATTAGCCATAGTATTTGGTGCATGTATGCAGCAACAGAATCACACTAAACAACTTTACAAAGGACCCGCAGTCCCATTGGTGGTGAGTTGCGACAAGCTTAGCCGACAGAGTCCCCAGTCATCGGCCTTTAGCCACTGCACAGTGCTTAAACCTCAGTTAACCTTTTTATGCATTGACACTACTTGAAAACCCATTATGAACTGTGTGTGAGTGTAACTGAAAAGGTCACTGTGGGATCAATAGTACCTTCCAAACTAAGCGCATAGGAAGTCTGTCCTCTGATTAGTGAGCATGGCCACTCTCCAAATGGTCTGCCACCTAGCCTCGCCATATGCCAGGACATATTGTACACACGTAAGAAAGTTCCAAGCTCAAGGCACTTCGGTGGCTTTAATGACACACTCCTAGGTCACAATTGCCCAAAGCAAAGCTAGAAAAAACACCCCCCAACAGTATAAAAGAACAAAATGGCTAAAAAGCAGTGTGGAGTCAGCCAGCAAAGCACATTCTTTTTGATCTCTTACCTTTGACAAAAACAGTATTTTTATTCCTCCTCGGCATCTTAATCTAAGAACATGGTGTCAACTATTCACCATTCTCTCTCTCTTTTCAGAACTCTGTACTAGAGCATTACCGACAAGACCAGCTGCAGGTGTAGGTGAGGAATGAAAAGAATGAGATGGGTTCTTCCGCAGACTCTAGCCTTACAAATTAGGAGGGAGGATTTGTGAGATGAGAATGCCAGGGGGGCTGCGTTCCCTGGTGTGTACATCGATAAGTGGTTAGGGAAGATCTCAAGGGATTTGATGAAAATAATAAGGTGCTAATATTTGAGTCTGCTTTAACTTATAAAAGGAGTGAATGAGCCCAGGTGTGGTGGCACACACCTGTAATCTCAGGACTTGGGAGACAGAGAGGAGAATTGCAGGTTCGAGGTCAACCCCAGCACCTTAGTGAGGCCCTGGTTCAAAATATAAAGCATAAATAAAATAGGGGTGTGGAGGTAGCTCAGAGGTAGCATGTCCCTGAGTTCAATCCCTAGTAAAAAGAAGAAAAGAAAAAAAGGAGAGAATGACATCAAACTTATCCTTCTAAGGAGACCACCTTCATTTAATGTCAGTACATTAATGCTTTCTTGGGTGGCAGAGACAGATGCAGAACTACACACAGGAAACAAGGTATTGCATATAATTCTCGGTATATTTAAAGATGCGTGCCTGGACATCAGCATCCTCTATCTTCTATGCTGCAACCAGAACAAGAAAATTCGTCAACCACTGACTGTGCCGCAAGGCACCTGCTGCAGGCTCTGCCTCCCAGGAGCTCCGCATCACATTCTGATTTCTCACCTCCCTCCTGTCGGTAGCAACTCCTTCAGATGCAGAAACTCGACAACTGGGCTCTATTTGAGGCTATATTTATTAGCAGTGAAAGTATAACATGCCATTTGGGGAGTACCGGGGATTGAATTCAGGGGTGCTCTACCTCTGAGCTATGCCCCAGCCCTTTCTATTTTATTTGTTTTTGAAACAGGGTCTCCCTAAGTTGCTGAGGATCTTGCTAAGTTATTAAGGCTGGCCTCAAACCTTGATCCTCCTGTCTCAGCCTCCCAAGTATTAGGATCACAAGTGTGAGCCACCACACCTGGCTCGCCCTCCCTCCCTCCCTCCCTTCCTGCCTTCCTGCCTTCCTGCCTCTCTGCCTCCCTGCCTCCCTGCCTTCTTGCCCGCCTGCCTGCCTGCCTGCCTGCTTCCCTACCTTCCTGCCTTCTTTTCTCCGTGTCAGACTATGTATTTTTGGAATGTTCATGGCCCTACAATGAGATGTATGGATGATTTCACATTTGCCGACAACTGGTATCATGTTGAGGTAAGGAAAGTTTAGGGCAAAAATTATGAAAGTTTATCTTAGGAAAATGGTGAACTGCAAGCACAGATGTCTAAAATGGCACTGTCTTCTATCCTGCAAGGTCACATTATCACTGTGTGACGACGAGAGAGTCTACCTATAAGAGTCTAAGTTTCCCCACTTACAAGATGGGTTAGGAGATAACAGTGGTCTCCCTTTTTCCTGATTTGCTTGTTAGGAGAGCTATTAAATTAGTACTTGTCAAAGGGGGTTCAAGAAATACTAAGTAGTGGTAGTATAGACACATTTACTTAAAGTAATAAATAATGAAATCCATGTTTCATTTATCATTTCTGGCAAAACATGTATATCAGAGGAAGCTGGTCATTTTTGCAGCTTTCATGGCAAATTTGCAATTCAGAAATAATTCTGTATGTTTTTATGCCTTTCTGCTCAATTTGTCAATGACTATTGAAATTGGTGCCTGCTTGTTGGTTATATGTTTGTTCCCCAACAATTTTTGGAGAACCACTGGTAAATAAAATGTACTCTGATGAAACTGTGCAGGCCAGAAAGGAGGTTATGGTGGAATAAGCGAAATAATGCAAGCTGTAAATTCCCCCTGGAAATGCAATTGGAAGGCCTACAACTCCAAGGTCTGAATAGAGCCCAATCTAGTATTTATCCCACCTTTCAAAATAGACATTGTGTCTGTCATCTTTGCATGCTTGTCTAAGGCTCTGGGACCCACGTACTAATCAGGACTCAGCTTTCTGTTTTTCCCATTGGGTAGAAAATCCAATCTAGGATTTCTATCCCTCACACTTGAATAGTTATGGCTGAGTGCTAGCATTGCAGGATAAGGAAGCACTGTGTGTATGTGTGTGTGTGTGTGTGTGTGTGTGTGTGTGTGTGTGTGTGTATGTGTGTGTTACTGGAGATTGAACCCAGGGGCATTCTACCTCCGAGCTATACCCCTAGCCCTATTTTTTATTCTTTATTGTGGAACAAGGCCTCACTAAGTGGCAGAGGGCCTCACTAAGTAGCTGAGGCTGGCCGCAAACCCGGATCCTCTGGTCTCACCCTCCCAAGTATTGAGATTACAAGTGTGAGCCACCACGCGTGGCTAGGAAGCACTTTTAAGTGAGCAAATAGACCAGCATCACAAATTTCCTTTCAAAGTATTTTGGCTCAGAGCTTGGATTGGGTCTGCCTACATTAACCAATGTCACTCCCACATATGTCTTAAAATATGTGTGTATGTGTCAGACATTGAAGTACAACATGATATTTATAAAATATTAATAAGCTATGAATAATAATGATACAAGAAGCATGTGTTTCCATTACTACCCAATTTAAAATATTACCATTAACTTCAAAGTCTCCCGAGTGCCCGTCTCTGATCCTGTCTCCCCTCAAAGGTAATCACTACTTTGGATCATGTGTTTATCATTCCCTTGCATCTCTTCATTGTTTTATCACATCTATTTATATCTCTATGTAGCATCTTGTTTAGCTTTAGGTGGTTTTGAACATAATTTTCAGAGAGGCTGTATGTTCTTCTTCCACTTAGGTTTTTCATGCAACATTCTAAAAATCATCCATGTGATTGTGGATTCACTAATTTTTACTGCTATATAGTATTAAGAACATGAAACAATTTATTGATCCATTTCAATGTTGATGGGCCTTTGGTTTATTTCAGATTTGGGATACTAAAGACAGTTGTACTAGAAACATTCATGTCTCCAGCTGTGTGTGTTCTACAAACCATTACATTATCAAATTCTTTCTGTTTTTTTTTTCTTATTGATTTGTAGGCTATATCAATGTGTCCATCTAAAACCTGCATACTAACTGTTTGCTTTATATGTTACAAATATCTTCTTCTAAATTGTAGTTTTTCATTTTACTTTCCTTACAGTGAATTTGATGAACAAAATTGTTGGTTTGCTTTAATGGTGCCTTAGTCCATTTTATGCTGCTATAACAGAATACCACGGACTGGGTAATTTATCATTAACAGCAGTATATTTGGTTTATAGTTTCGGAGACTGGGTGGTCCAGGATTAAAGAGCTGCATTCAGTGAGGGTCTTCTCTCTGCATCACGGCCTGGTGGAAGGCATCCCATGGGTAAGAAAGAGCAAGAGAGGGGGCTGAACTCATTTAAAAAGACCTCACTCAGTTAATATGAACCCGTTCCCACCATGATGGTATCAACCCATTCATCAGGGCAGAGCCCTCATGATCCATTCTATACCTCATGAAAGTCCCACTGTTCAACACTATTGCATTGCAGATTAAATTTTCAACATCTGAATGTCGGGGACCGCATTCATTCAAACCGTAGCAAATGGAGCTGAATTGTCACCATTTTTTCTATAGTTTGTGGTTCCTAGAGCTTCTTCAAGTATTCCTTATTATTCTGGAGTAATAAAAATATTCTTCTGCAAGTGCCTTTCAAAATAGCTGGTTTACCTTTTACATTGAAGTCTTTAGTTCACTGAGAAGGATTTGGAGTATATGAGATCAGATCGAAATCGATTTTTGTTATCTATTACCTTCAAATAAACCACCCCCAAACTTAGCAGATTAAAACCACAATTCAGCACCTTCTGCAAGTTCGGAGTTGCCAGGCTCATCTGCTGTGTTCTCACTTGGGCTCCCTCATACCGTTACTTTCAGATAGTAATTGAGTCTGGAATCATCGGAAGACTTCCTCTTTCATGTCTCTACTGCCCAGGCTAGTCTCATATCCCTCCTGCCACGTGGCTTCCATGTGACTGGCTCGGGTTTCTTCACGGAATAATAATCTAAAGGTAGTCAAGCTTCTTAGAAGAGGGCTACCTTACTGCAGGGCAAATTTTCCAAGAGACAGGAAGTGGAGGCTGCTGGTTTTTAAAGTCTCAAACCAGAAACTGGCACATAGTCTACTGTTCTTCCATATTTTATTAGTCAGAAAAATCAGCTAAGGCCACCTAGTTTCAATGGGAGAGGAAATAGACCCTCCCTTTCAAAAAGGGAGTCTCAAAGAATTAGAGACCATCGTATTTATTTATTTATTTATTTATTTACTTTTATTTTTATTTTGCGGAACTGGGAATGGAACCCAGGGGCATTCTCCCTCCGAGCTATGCCCTCAGTCCTATTTTTTATTCTTTATTTTTGAAACAGGGTCTCACTAAGTTGCAGAGGGCCTCACTAAGTAGCTGAGGCTGGCCACGAACCTGTGATCCTCCTGTCTCAGCCTCCTGAGTACTGGGATTACAAGTATGAGCCATCATGCCCAACTTGAGACCATCTTTAATTGACCACAGAATTCAGATTTATTATTTCCCACATGGATAACCAATTGACTCATTGAAACCTGCATAAAGTCACATTAAACTTAATTTTCAGGGAAGATATTTTCCCCTCCATCCAATACTAAGTTTCAAGATGGGCAAGTTTTTAGAACCCACTTAAAAGTGTGTGAAGGAAGAGTATCTTTATTTTTAATTCATCTTTACACTAGGGACATAGCTCCTTGGGGTCCTAGTATTGTATGAGAGTAGGAGTCTTATAGTAGATTTTCCATCTGGTTGGCCCTGCTCTTCGTCTCCTGTTCCCCTCACTCCCAAGATCATAACAATCTGAAGGTTCAAGTTCAGTGCTTGGTAAATGCTCTCAAGGCAAAAATTACTACCTGAGGATATTTTATTTGTTCTAAAAACAAAACCATTAAAATTGTATGCTTGAAAAAAGAAAGTTTTGTTAGCAGGTCAGGGATTCTTTTTTTGTTTTATTTTTGTTGTTGTTTTGTACTGAGGATTGAACCCAGGGGCATTCTACCTCTGAGCTACACCCCCAGTCCTATTTTTTATTCTTTATTTTGAAACAGAGTCCCACTAAGTTGCAGAGGGCCTCTCTAAATTGCTGAAGTTAGCTTTGAACCTGTGATCCTCCTGTCTCAGCCTCCCAAGTACTGGGATTACAGGTATGTACCACCATGCTCAGCCCAAGTCCAGTTTTAAAGCACAACTCTGGGCCTTATCCCATGCCTAACCTTGAGATGAGGTTATATAGTAGTCAAGAACAAGTTATCTAAAGTTATTTTCCAGTAACTTCTTATCTACTCCTTAGATTTATAATTTCTGTTGAGTCACTTAATCCCTCAACATTAGTTGCCTCTGCTGAAAATAGCTATAAATGAATATTAAATGAAACAAGCCGGGCGTGGTGGCGCACGCTTGTAGTCCCAGCATTCGGGAGGCTGACACTGGAGGATCCGGGTTCGCGGCCAGCCTCAGCTACCTAGTGAGGCACTCCGCAACTTAGTGAGACCCTGTTTCAAAGTAAAGAATAAAAACATAGGGCTGGGGGTGTGGCTTGGAGGTAGAATGCCCCTGAGTTCAATCCCCAGTACCGCAAAAAAAAAAAAAAAAAAAAAAAAAAGAAACAAAACATGCCAAGTCTCTCTTAGCCTGATGCCAGGCACCTAAGCACATAAATGTTAGTTGTCATTGTTGTTGTTCTTATAATGATTATTAATACTGTGAAATGAGTCTCAGGAATAATATCATAGATTAGGGGTGTTTGCTAAATACAATGTTTTATGGCTAATAGAAAGAAAAAAATCAATATTTTTTTTACAATAATAACATGGCTGTTTGACCTAAGTTAGTCTGAAACAATTGCTCCAAAATGGCTGTGGCAAATTTCCTGCGTCTTTCAATAACAACCACAATAAGTCCTTCACCTCTCAAAAGGAAATGGTCTTCTGTGAATAGTGTTTGTGAACAGGAAAAGTTTCAGAGTTTTCTTTAAAATATGACTGTCATCCATGTAAGTTTGAGTAGCAATGTCCATAGTTTTAGGTTCTTTGTTGTATTTTTTATTCAATCAAGAAAGTGTTGACTGAGGTGGCTTTTTCAGAGTGCAAATGCACTTACAGTTCTATTTATTAATGATCACCAAGAGCTTCCATAATTTGGATGTAATGGTTAAACAATTACCTATTGCAATTGAACTGAAAAAGAAGAAAGGAAGTCATTTAATTGCTAGTAATTTTTCCTCATTATACAAAAGCCCTTCCTTGCTGCTCGCTAACATAATAATAACAGCCAGATAAAACAGTGATTTGGCACTCAATAACTCGTTTCCCTTCTTAATAGCCAAACTATAAATCCCAAATGGCCTTATATAGCATATAAGCCACAGGGCTGAAAAGAACATTTTTTTTTTTTTTTTTTTTTTTTTTTTGGTATTAGAGGTTGAACCTAGGGTCATTCTACCTCTAAGTTACACCTCCATCCCTTTTTATTTTGAAATAGGGTCTCGCTAATTTGCCGAGGCTGGCCTAGAACCTGTTTTCATCCTGTCTCAGCCTCCCTAGTACTGGGATTACAGGTGTGTGCCATCACGCCCAGCTTGTTATTTATTTATTTATTTTTTTTTTTAAGAAAAACAATGTGATCTTGCTGAGAGTTGAGGATAAGGGGGCAAGCACGGTCTCCCAGCTGACTGTGTCTCTGTAACCACATAATCCAACAGATCTACACAAAGCTATGCTCCAACTTAAGCTCTCTGCCCCTATCTTCTTACTCCTTTCGATACTTATATGCACACTGTCGTACGTGATTCTCTTACTGTATTCTTGGAAATGACTTGTTGGGATGACAGATTTAGGTAAATAATGCTGTCTTTCTGGGTGAGTGAATGTAAAGGAGAAAAACATATGATATTCATTAATCTTGTTCTGTGGTTTGCCTCCCAGTTTCCCCAGAACAGCTCACAGAGGACTAACATGCGCCTAATAGAGAAATCTGAGGTATCTGGAAGGTCACCCATTTTATGGCAGCTTCCTTGTAAACTAAATCCAAGTAATTTATTCATGATGGTATCTATTTCAATTGTGCAGAGACAGAATGAAAGCAAATGTAGTCTGAACACTGATTTGAAGATAGAAATTCTTGGGCTTTGCTCCCAGCCTTAATGTCAAATGCTTCTGCAGCCTGGGTGCATTGCAGAAGGGTACTCTAAGGATTAATTAGCTTCTTAAATGCTTTGAATGTGAAAATGTGCTAAATAAACATATGACAGATTGAACTCACGAGAGAGAAACAAAAAAGGGAACTAAATCTGGGTGGGGGGGAGAGCGGGGAAACGGAGAACAGTCCTAGAATGGTAGATTCCTTAATGTTTGCTCAATCTTAGTAGGGAACAAAAGGAAGTAAACATCGCTAAGGGGTAGGTTGCTTTATATAAGCTGAACGAGGGGGAGAAAAAGGTTAAAAAATCATCAGAAGCTAATAGAATACTGTGATCCATAACCAGTGGCGAGAAGTGGGAGGCTGAGTGAAGATGAGGGTGAACTACATAATAATGTAGTGCCAGGCTTTGTGGCTAGGAAAAAAAGAGCTAATCTTTCAAGAAAGGAAATAGGACACTGATCTTGGGCAGCAGAGAACATTGTGGTACAAAAAGCAAGAGACAAGACTGGATAATTAGATGGACTTGTCCCAGAGGAAATAAGTCAGGAGGAAGAGGAGGTGGGCAACATTAACATTGGCGGTAGATGGACACTCTAATCCCAGACCAGTGTCACTGAACCAAAACACAGGAGCGAAGCCGTGATGCAGTCAAAACTGCAGAGCATGATTGAAAATGAGATAGGAAATTTACAGCTGGAAGATAATAGGCTAGCCATAAAATACTACTCATCAGGTTGAAAAAAGAAAGCAAGAAACCCAGTAAAATGCAGAGGAGGGAGACAGTGAGAGAACATAATGTGGTCCAAAATGTAGTTTCACTCAGGTAGTAGAATAGGCAGGCAGAAAGAATGGAACCATAACACAAAGAAAGAAAAGGGTCCAGAAAATGAGATGATACTAAGGTGAGGGGCAGATCCTTACAGGAAGAGATTTGTAGCATAACAAGATATGGGACTTGGACATGCATGCTCTCTAGGACTTGAGTATAGACGGAGTTCTAAAACAGAAATAGACCAATATTGTACATACAGTTTGCTCGCCGAACCCAGCATCCCTTCCTCATAATTACCCTGCGTGTCCAGCTTGCATTTGCTTCTGCAGAATGAATGTGAACCCCTGCCCACATCATTCCATGATCATATTAGCCCACCATCCAAGGAAATCCTAATCAGACCTTGCATTCCCAGTCAAGAGGTTGGAGTGCCATTATTCCCCATTATATCTTTTCAGGGCAGTGATTTCATTCGGCAAGTTTCCTACTGCTATCACTAGTCCAGACTTTTAGGAAATATGCTTCCTAGATGTCAACCACTTAACTCTGGAGCTTTTTAAAAAATTTTGACGGGAATTTTTAAAAGTTAAAATTCTGTTACGAGCTTTTCTTTGCTTATCTTTATTTTACACAAAGTTGCACCCTGAAACGCTTACA
Organism: Graphiurus murinus; assembly: GCA_004027655.1. Lineage (NCBI taxonomy): Eukaryota > Metazoa > Chordata > Mammalia > Rodentia > Gliridae > Graphiurus > Graphiurus murinus. The sequence goes on from PVLC010002086.1 coordinate 82,939, forward strand.
GAGCGTTTTCTTGAAAGCCACACTACAAAATTATTGGTGATTTAGCTAGTTACCTCTTCTGAATTGGCCAGATAAAAGCCATAAAGCTTAATTACATAATAAAGTTTCCTTCTAAAGTATCAAAATCCCCATGAGAATAATCATTTGCAATATCCAGACCAATATTTTGTGTACAAGATCACCAAGTAGCCCACCTAGGTTTAAGGCACAGACTGTTCCTGCCTCCCAGTGCTTTACTTTGCCCACTCAGCCTCATTGACTTAATCCTCTGCCTGCCCTGTAGATGTCACCCAAGCTAACTGATCCCCAAAAGGTAGAGTCCTTGGTTTAAAAGGAAGTTCCCTCTGTATGTGTTGCCTTAAGTATTCTCAAATTCTTTCATCCTAAATAAGGACAGTAGCCCTCATAATTTACCCCAACTAGCCACTCAAGATTGGCCCATTTTTCTATTGCAACAACTTGCTTAATACATTGATTTACTATTATTATTACTCCTACTAACTTCTTCAGTGCAAAAGTCGTCAGTGCACATTACATGAAATTAAATATAAAGGAAAAACAAAACAAAACAAAACTGAAAATAGAGGCAAAGATTTGAGTAGACACTTTTCCAGAAAAGAAATAGCCAACAAGCATATGAAAAAAATGCTCCAAAGCCGGGCGTGGTGGCGCACGCTTGTAATCCCAACATTCGGGAGGCTGAGACCAGAGGATCCGGGTTCGTGGCCAGCCTCAGCTACCTAGTGAGGCACTCCACAACTTAGTGAGCCTCGGTTTCAAAATAAAGAATGAAAAACAGGGCTGGAGGTATAGCTCGGAGGTAGAATGCCCCTGAGTTCAATCCCCAGTACCGCAAAAAAAAAAATGCTCCATATCACTAATCACTACAAAAATACAAATCAGCTGGGTGTGGTGGCACAGGCCTATAATCCCAGCTTTTTAGGAGCCTAAAACAGCAGGATCTGCAACTTCCAGGCCAGCCTGGTCAATTTGGCAATACAGTCTCAAAATAATGAATAAGAAAGAAAAGAGAGGGGGGTGGGGAGAGAAAGGCTGAGGGTGTAGCTCAGTAGAAGAGTGCTCCGGGGCTTAATCTTCAGTAACACATGAAAAAATACAAAACTATAATGAGATATCACCTTATATCTATTACAATGGCCACTAAGTTCTGATCAAAGAAACAGAAAACAAAGGCTGGGGATATAGGTGGGTAGTCAGACATTTTCCTAGTATGTGTGAGAACCCAGGTTTGATCTCCGGCACAGCAAAAGTGAAAAAAACAACAACAGAAAAATCACAAGTGTTGGCAAAGGTATGGAGAAAAGAGAACTCTTGTGTACTGTTGGTTCAAATGATATCTATCTGGAAAGCAGAACAAAGGTTCCTCAAAAAATTAAAAATAGAATTACCATATGATCAAGCAATCTTACCTCTGGGATTGACAGCAGGATCTCAACGAGATATTGGCACAGATATGTTCATTGCAAGACTGTTCAAAATGGCCAAGAGGTAAAAGCAACCTGAATGCCCATCAACAAATAAACAGAAAAAGAAAATGTCGTTATACGTGCAACGGAATATTATTCCACCTTAAAGATGTCCTGTCGCATGCCACAACATGGATGAACTTTGATGACATTATACTCGGTGAAAGAAGCCAGTAACAAAAAGACAAACACTCTGTGATTCCACTTATATATAGGACCTACATTAGTCAAATTTATAGAATGTAGTTGCCTGCCGGCTCAGGGAGGGAAAAGGAGAGATGGTATTCAATAGCAAGAGTTTCAATTTTGCAAGATGAAAAAAATTGTAGACATTTGTTCCACAGCAACCTGAATATAGTTGACACTACTAAATTGTTTACTTAAAAATGCCTAATATGGTTAATGTTATGCTGTGCTTTTTTAACCACAATTAAACGTTTTTAAAAATTAGAAGCAGTGGCTTGACAAACATTTGTGCATTGGGACTCACTGATTGCTGGACCTGGAACATCGCTGCGATATGAATGAGCCAGGCGTTGGTCTGGAGGATGCCAGACCACTCTCAGCAGACAACTAACCAGTTACCAGTAGCCAATCAGCCACAAGCCAACCCAGTAGCCAATCAGCCACATGCAAGGGCCACGGCAAAGATCTACCATGCCTGACCCATCTGCAGCAGCAGCTGAACACAGTCCAGACTGTTAACCTACACATTTTCAAGTTAAGTACTAGTTATTTGAGAAAAATCACAGGAAAACAGAAATCTCTCATCACTCAAAATCCTTCCACTCAGAGGGAACAATGGGTGAATTTACATAAGTTGTATATATGTGTATAAATATGGAAACATGACACACATTTACATATCACTCAGAAGCATATCTACCGATTCTTTCCTGGTCAGAATATGTATTTATTTATTGTGTGTGTGTGTGTGTGTGTGTGTGTGTGTGTGTGTTGCTGGGGATTGAACCCAGGACCTCATGCATGCTAGGCAAACATTCAACCACTGTGTTATATCCCAAGCCCTAGATAATTGATTTATCTAGTTTCATTTGTATTAACATCATAACAGTAGTCTGTCATTCATTTACACCCTTCTTTCTTTAACCCCAGTGCATTGTTTTTGAGCATTCAGTTGTTTTCAATATATTGAAAAGAGCAGTGACATGAGCACTTTGTAGATATATAGTATGCAGCCATGATTGTCTTAGGATGAATTCTTAAACATGGGATATCTGGGTGAAGACTATAAAATAAATTACTCAGATGTCTTAAAAGCATGAAGTGAATCCTCCTTAAAACACAGGGTGGGGAGTGAATTTTCTTTTCCCAGCCAGTCACTAAGTTACTCTCTTTAAAAATCCAGCATTGTTTCACTGTAAAAATCATTTGATTAACCACCCTGGTGAGCAGACCAAGAAAGACATCTCCAAGCAATGAGAACAAATATTAATGGGTAGATTCTTATTATAGATGAGTGACACACAAATGCAATCCAAATAGAGAGAGAAAAAAACTATTCCTATAGTTTCAATGTCTGTCTGGTCTATAAAATGTAGCAGATTTCTCAGTGCCTGTGGTGAAATGCAGCATACATTTGAGAGCAAAAATAGGCACTAAGAGCTTTATATGTTAATAATGCTGTAAAAACCACTAAATTGAATGTGCATAAATGCCTTCAAAATATTTAGTTTTATCCACACCCTTGAAGAAATAATATTAAGTTCTATTTATTGTTCATCTCCATTTATTTTAAATGCCAACCAACCTATGAATGGTACATATAAGAAGGCTATTGAGCTGAAGATCATCATTAAAATGGCATGAATGAACATTCGTTTTATTAAGCAAGGCTTCATCATAGCTAAATATTTTGGACTTCAAGCAAACTCCTATTCTTTTTAACTAAAGAATAAGATAAATAGATATCTATTTCCTCTCATTCCTTGCAATGCAAGTATGACCTAGGTCTTATATGTGCCTGGAGGTGGGAGAAAAAAAAAGAAATATTTGTGGGATGGGGATGTAGCTCAGTGGTAGAGTATTTGCATCACATGCAAGGCCCTGGGTTCAATCCCTATCCCCCCCCCACCACGCCCCCCACACATGCAAAGAAATATTTCCTTAAGAAGACTAGAGCATTTAGCTTAGGCACACCATGATGAGTATAAACTACGGCATTTGGATAATGTTCAATAATCACTGAATTGGTGGGTGACTAATATCTCTGGAACATCTCCCATAAGCAGAGAGAGTTTAGTTCCCATCAATATTAATGGAGTTTTGACAGTTCTTGGCAATTCTCTATAAATATTCCTTTGAGGATTAGCAAAACTTTTAATCAGTGTGAAGGCAACCAATAGCTAGACGTCTAGGTTTATCTCTGGGCCTCGAATTATACAGGGGCTGCTTAGGAAGTGATCATTTCTATTAAGTTAGAGAGGTTTGCCATTGAACTACACTGTCCTTAAGCTGTCCATGGTGGTGCCTCCCGAGAGAGGAGGATCGAAGATTCAAGGCCAGCCTCAACAACTAAGCAATGCCCTCGGCAACTTAGTGAGACCCTGTTTCAAGATAAAAAAAAGAAAATAGTGCCAGGCCTGTAGCCCAGAGATAGAGTACCCCTGGGTTCAATCTCCAGTACTGAAAACAACAACAAAAACAATGAAAAAAACGACATTGTCCTGAAACACAAAGCTTCCCTTCCTGATTGATTCCTGGAGTGTGTAAATGGGGTAGAGGAGAGGTCAGCGTGCGACTGGTAGAGCACCTCCGACAATCTCTCCGTTGAGGGAAAGAGTCCCACTAAATCCCAAGAAAACCATCTCTACTGCTACTCCCTTAACTTCAGACACAAAGCAAATAGTGGGAAAACCCCTTAGAGATTTCTAACAGTGGAACCAAGCCAGCGTGAATTTGAACACTGGGAACAAATTTTAAACGATGTCGTCACTGTATTTTGGCAATTGCTAAAAATCATTGTGTTTCTATTAGTGGTGGCCACTGATATCAGGAATCTATCCCTCCCCCACTGCTGCCACCCTCACCACTCCCAGCCCTGGGAGGACACACAAACGCTTGTTAATGTGGCACTAGGAAGAGCTTTTGACTCTGAAGAATTGGAGCATTATTGCTTTCTCTTTCATTTGTAAAGCTCTGCATGAGTTTTGTAGACAGCACTGACAGCATTGATGAGAGAAATAGTTCAAATACCCAGTTGGTTTGGCCCTGACATACACCTACTTGTGTGCACAAGCGCATGCGCACACTCATGCTATTACGGGCAATAGGTTCAAGTAAACAATTTCCTCCCACGCTCTATTCTTGAATAAAAATTCAAGAGACTTATGGTTTTCTCATTTACACCTCAAATATGATATTTAACAAGACACAGAATCCTCTCTTGCTCTTGGTCTCTCCTCCTCTCCTCTCCTCTCCTCTCCTCTCCTCTCCTCTCCTCTCCTCTCTTTTCTCTCTCTCACCTTAAGAGAAAATAGTTTAAAAGATTATCTGGCTTATAACCTAGACAGGATAGATTTAAGGTTTTCTAAATCTAAGATCTGTGATTTAATTCAATCTCCCCTACCCCCAAAATACGAATGAGATGTTTTCTTTGTAACCAAAGACTTCCTTTTATCTCTTTTTTAATTATTTTTTTATCGGTGCATTGTAATCATATAAAGCATATTTGTTAGGTACAAGCAAGCTGTTAAAGGCATACATGCACACATTTCTCATTTAACACTTCCCCAATTCCGGCCCCACTCCCTCGCCCTCCCTCCTTCTCAAGTTCAGTTTAATTATTGACTTTGATATGTTTGTGAAAGTACATCATGTACATTAGGGTGCCCCCCCCATCACCTTCAGTTTAGTTACTTTCTTTGCTCACCTAAGGTTTCTCCTTCTTTGTCTGGAGTCCCACTTATGCCCCACTTTCTTATCTTTGGATTTCTCACTTGAGGAATGTAGGTTGTGGACATCCCTGAGTTATATTATTTGTAGGTACAGAAAATAGAATGAGATTGTGGGCAAGCAAATCTTTCCAGCACATAAATGGAAATGAATGTAAGATATCACAATAATTAACGCAGATGAAAATAGTTTGTATTCTTTCCTAGAAGTCTTGTGGGTGATAAATTGCCTTAGCTGCAAACTATATTTTCAAGTTGTAAATCTTCATATGACTAACGACTTCCTTGTAACTTGTAATGAAATTAGAGAACAAATATTAAGATGTAGTCTTTATTTATCTGTAAAATTATAATACCAGAGCAACAGCATGAACCTGCACATAAAATTAGGGCCAGAAGTTATTACTTCACGGCCACTTCCCATTAAATTACATGGCAAGCAGTGAGTAGACAGAAATTTAGCATAACTATGGTTCATAGTCTCAGAGCTTATCAAGTGGTTAGAATTTTTCTGTTGAAGAGACAAATTATGCTGGAAGAATTTATTTTAGTTTGAAACTTTTTAATGCATTAAAAATTCACTTGGCTGAAAAGAAAGATCAGAGCCATTTTGAAAATATCCTTGAAAAGTACATTTTGTAAGTGGATATCTCTAGTTTCTCACATGTTACAAATATTCCAGCTCACTTTTCAACTGGAGAAGAGTACATCAGGAAAAGATTGTGTCTGTTACCTTCTCTGGACATCCAGTGCGAGCTACATCTTCACTCCAAAGACTTCCTGAGGGATTTAGCTCAGAACTTAGAACATCCCTCAAATATGGATGCAAATTCCTACATACCACTCACTTTATTTTAAAATAAGGATATGGCTCAGCTCTGAGCTAGAGTCTTTCCATGGTCCAAAGCAGTAGAGATAGAAGAAAACTGGCTTTGATCCACAGCTCAGCAGTTCCGAAATCTTGAGTCTATATCAGCTACCTCATGATGTGAGAGAAGTATCTGGAACGAAAGGGCATTCATATATTATAGAAAATCTAAATGCTAAGAAGCTTTAAGTATTAGAATTTAATCAATTTATTAATGCCCACCCCTCAGAGATGCTAAAAAGGAGATCTCTACATTGGGTGCACCCTGTAAGGTCTATTACAGCTTTCTGAATCTATGCCTTAGAAGTAGAATTTGGGGGCCATAGTCTTTTCCTGATGATATGATGGTGATGATGATGATGATTATGTGTGTCACTGGGGATTGAACCCCAGAGTGTTCTATCTACCTCTGAGCCATATCCCCAGCCCTTTTTTTGTTTTGTTTTGAAACATGATTTCCCTAAATTACTGGATGCCAGTCTCAAATCTGTGATCATCCTGTCTCAGTCTCCTAAGTACTTAGATTACAGGCATGCACATGCCCAGCTTTCTAATGATTTTCAGTTTTCTACATGTAAATTAAAAGATGTTTCCTTAGGTAAAGCGATAACATGTAGCCCAAAACTCTATACTAAAACACCCTGACTTACTAAGTTTAAGTGTCCATTGATTTCTCTACTTTGTCATCTTCTTTATACTAATTCATAGCACAACTCTACAAATAAACTAAGATATTGAATTAGTATGCCTTAAATGCATAGACATTATGTTTTGTGAGTGATACCTCAATCAACTTTAAAAAGAATAAAAAAAACGAATTTGAATGAAACTATCTTTTATCAAAAAGCAAAATTAACTCTAGCTGGGCATGGTGGCCCACCCCTGTAATCCCAGTACTTGGGAGGCTAAGACAGGAGGATCAGAGGTTTGAAGCCAGCTTCAGCTACTTAGTGAGGCCCTCCGCAACTTAGTGAGACCCTGTTTCAAAATAAAGAATAAGAAATGGGCTGGGGGTGTAGCTCAGAGTTAGAAGGCCCCTGGGTTCAATCCCAATGCCAAAAAAAAAAAAAAAAAAAAAAAAAAAAAAAAAAAAAAAAAAAAAAAAAAAAAAAAAAAAAAAAAAAAAAAAAAAAAAAAAAAAAAAAAAAAAAAAAAAAAAAAAAAAAAAAAAAAAAAAAAAAAAAAAAAAAAAAAAAAAAAAAAAAAAAAAAAAAAAAAAAAAACCACCCTCAAAGTAGATTAAGAACTAAACTGGAAGACTTGAACCTGTGAAACTACTAGAATAAAACATAGGTATAGTACTTCAGGACATGGGAATGAAAAAGAATTTTCAGGATAAGATCCCCCCAAAGGATAGGAAACAAAATCAAAATAGTCAAATAGAATTGCATGAAATTTAAAAGCTTGTGCACAGCAAAGGAAGCAATAGAGCAAAGAGGAAAACCTACAGAATGGGAGAAATATTTGCAAACTACACATTAGTGAAGCAATTAATATTAAGAATATATAAGGAATTTCAAAAACTTGATAGCAAAAAAAAATGAATAACCTAACTAAAAATGGACAATGAAGGCCATTTCTCAAAAGAAGACATGCAAATAGACATTTCTCAACATTTTAAGTCAGGAGTGGAAAGAAGAAGGTAGGTAGGACCAGGCTTGCAAGTTCATTAGATGATTTGTGGTAAGAATTTCACATGTGTATATGGTATCAACATATCACATTGTACACGTCAAATATATTGAATTTTTAATTGTCAATTACTCTCAGTAAAGCTGGAAAAATAATCTAAAGTAGATTGCATTAAAATTAAATTCTAGGAACTGGGCACAGTGGAGCATGGCTTTAATTCTAGAACTTGGGAAGCTGAGACAGGAGGATCAAGATGTTTGAGACCAGCCTCAGGAACATAGTGAGACTCTCGACAAGCTAGTGAGACCCTATTTCAAAAGGCTGGGGATGCCTGGCATGGTGGCGTACACTTGTAATCCCAGTACTTGAGAGGCTAAGACAGGAGGATCCGGGTTCGTACCCAGCCTTAGCTACTTAGTGAGGCCCTCTGCAACTTAGTGAGACCCTGTTTCAAAATAAAGAATAAAAAAATCAAGCTGAGAGTGTAGCTCAGAGGTAGAAGGCCCCTGGGTTCCATCTTCAGTACCACACACACACAAAAAAAATGGCTGGGGATGTAGCTCATAGATGGACTACCACTGGGTTCCATCCCTAGTACCACAATAAATAAATAAATAAATAAATAAATAAATAAATAAATACATAAATAAATAAATAAGTAAATTTCAAAAATTACAAATTGAAACAATAAAAAGAAGTGAGTTGCAACACTGATGAATCTTGAAAAGATTATCCTAAGTGAACAATGACACAAAAGATGACATTGTATGCCATATGGTTCTATTTATACAAAATATTTAGATTTACAAATCAATAATAAAAGGGCATAAATTCGTGAGTTCCAGGGTCTTAGGGAAGTAGAGAATGGATAGGGACACTGGAGAGCTTCTTTCTGGGGTGATGTAAATTCTTTCTGGAATTAGTGATGATGTTTACACAGTATTATGAATATACTAAAGCACTAAATTGTACACTTTGTTGTAGTTTGGTTGATTGGTTTGATTGAGGATTGAACCCAGGGGTTTTCTATCTCTGACCTACACCCTAGACCTATTTTATTTTTTATTTTGCGACAGGGTCTTGCTAAGTTGCTGAGGGTCTCACTAACTTGTTAAGGCTGGCTTCAAACCTGTGATCCTCCTGTCTCAGCCTCCCAAATACTGGGATTACAGGCATGCACTACTGTGCCTGGTTGTTGCTATATTACTTTTACCTCCACTTTTAGAAAAATAACCTGAGATACTTGAAAATGCATTGAAGAAAATGTGTACAGTATCTTTACATTGAAAGTGGTATAAAACATTGCTGAAATGAATTTTAAAAGGGCTAAAGAATTTGAGAGATGTACTCTATTAATGAATTTGAAGACTTAATATTGTTACACTGTTATTCTCCTAAATTGGCTTCAGATTCAAGGCAGTTCCAGTCTAAATTCCAACATATGTTTTGATATGAATTACCATGTTTACTCTAAACTTTATATGGAATACAAAGAACTCAAAATAAACTCAACAATCTTGAAAAAGAACATTCAGAGAACATGCATTATCCAATCTTAAGACAATATAAACCTACTGTAACCAAGAGATGATGGCTTTAGTGTAAAAATAGACAAATAAATGAATGGAACAGAACATAAAGTTCAAAAACGTATTCTCACATAAACAAAAGTACTAAGGTAATGCAAAAGAAAGGAGAATCTTTTCAACAAATGATGCTGAAACAACTGTATAATAGTATGAAAAATGAACACTGACACCTACATCACACCTGCAATAATTAATTCAAGATAGATCACTTCTCTGAATATAAAGACTAAGACTATAAACTGTAATAAGAAAACATAGGAGAATACTATCATAACCATGAGTAGGCCAAGATTTGTTATTCGGGATGCAAAAGACACTGAGCATAAAGGAAAATTTTGATAAAAGTAAAAGCATATAACTAGCGAGCATTATGCTGAGAAAAATAAACCAGACTCAGAAAGTCAAGGATCATATGCTTTCTCTCATTTGTGAAAGCTAGAAAGAAAAAAGGAAAAAAGGGAGGTTCTCATGCCAACCAATAGAGTAGTAGAAGGAGATCAGAGAAGGGAGACCAGACTCTTACCAGGCCTATTGGTTCCTTGATCCCAGTCTTCCCATTCTTCAGAACTGTAAGAAATAAATTCCTATTTTTATTTATAAATTTTCCAGTCTCTAGTATTTAGTTATAGCAACACAAATGGGCTAAGAGAGATGGGATGTTACATGTATTTTTCTGAGAGTAAGGGGACATAGTCATCAGTCATGATCATCAGATTCTCAAAGTATCTCTGAACTAAAAATGAGTAAAATATCATAAAGGTGTGTGTATACATCTTTTGTGAATGTAAATAAGTGTACTTAGAGTTGTGATCTGTGCCATGGAGTGAAAAGAAGCAGAGACATAATTTGCAGCAGGAGAGATCAGTGAAGGTTTGGGAAGGATATTTGGCATCCAAGGTTGGGAGATTTTCTGCAACGGATTTGGTCAAAAGTAAACAAGCTTAGTACCATTGCAGTGTTGGGAGGATGGAAAAGACAAGTAGATCAGGTGCACAAACTGCAGTGAATAGAATTGGCAAGGTTCCAGAATTGATTAAGTGAAGGGACAAGAAAGATGGAGGATTTGAAGCTGATGCTAAACTTTTAAGCCTAGGTGAATGGAAGGATCAATTTTCCATTTCCTAGGAAGTCTGGAAGTGTCAAACATTTCATTAGAAAAACCACACTGCACTGGGGTTTGATCCCAGCACTAAAACAAACAAACAAGAAACATGCTGTTTTCTTCTATTAAAAAACAAGGTTGACACTTTAGTTTATAACTCTTTATAATGGAAATTTTAAGCATATTCAACAGCAGAGATAATAATATATTGAATCCCTCTGAACTCATCACCAGCTTCTATAATTGTCAGTATCGAAAGCCAGGCTTTGGCCAGATGTGGTGGCACACCTCTGTAACCCTAGTACTTGGGAGGTTGAGACAGGAGGATCGCAGGTTGGAGGCTAGATGCAGCAACTTAGAAGACCTTGTTTCAAAATAAAAAATAAAAAGGGCTAGAGTTGTAGCTCAGAAGTAGAATGTTCCCAGGTTTAATACCCAGGACCAAAAGAAAAAAAAAAAAATCCAGGTTTCTAGTTTAGTAACAACTTAAATTGTCTAGACTTAAATTCTCCAGCTAACCATAGTCCCCACGGATAGGCTGTCTTCAAAGAACCTCCTAAAAATGTATATAAAATTGTGTATGTTTGTGTGCATTTGTAGATTTGTGGCTTCTGATAGATTTTATCTTACAACCTTATCCCATGCCCTGCCTGCTTCCAAAAGAACCTCTGCCCCTGTTTAAAAAAAAAAGCCACATCATATCTGGGAAAAAAATCCATCATCTCTGGAAGTTGGATACAAAGTATGCATTACCTTGTATGTGTGTGTATGTGTGTTACTAGAGATTGAACTCAGGGGCATTCTACCTCTGAGCTACACCCCCAACCCTTTTTTATTTTTTTTTATTCGGAAACAGGATCTCACTAAGTTACTGAGGCTGGCCTCCAACCTACAATCCTCCTGTCTCAGTCTCCCAAGTACTGGGATTGCAGGCATGTACCATCTCACCCAGATAGCATTACTCTTGATGAGTTATTCTGATGCTTCAAGACTAAAGTATTAAGGAAATAGGACACAAAGTGCCTACATTCTTATTTGGGATTTAGGGAAACTTGGAACATAGAGTGATGCCCTCAGAGAATATGCCATACATGGGTGCAGTCTAACCTTCCTGAGAGTATTAGATGCTTAGGTATGTGGTGAAATTGCAGAGAGTTGGATAAGGAAGCCTAATCAAGAGATAAATGTTGATTGCATACCGAGCCTTCATTTATTCATTCACCAGTATTGTTTTCTGCTATGCACCAGGAACTATGCCAGGCCACGGAGATACAAAACCAGTTTCTACTCTTGTGAAACTTATGCTATAATGGGCTGCACAGATGTCATCTACATTATCCAGAGAAAAATTATATATAAATAAAATATGGTAACCACTAGAAACGAAAGACACAAAGAAAAGCATGGTCAAATGCCCAGTGTCATATATGAAACTGCATCTGAACCCTAAATCATGGCCACAGTTAGTGGAAACTGAAATCTTTTTTTTTTTTTTTTTTTTTTTTTGCGGTACTGGGGATTGAACTCAGGGGCATTCTACCTCCGAGCTACATCTCCAGCCCTATTTTTTATTCTTTATTTTGAAACCGAGTCTCACCAAGTTGCAGAGTGCCTCACTAGGTAGCTGAGGCTGGCCGCGAACCCGGATCCTCCGATCTCAGCCTCCCAAATGCTGGGATTAGAAGCGTGCGCCACCACGCCCGGCTGGAAACTGAAATCTTAAATGTCGCTGATGCTCAGAGTATGAGAAAAATCACAGTGCATGATGATATTTGAGACACAGGTAGGCAAGACAGAACCAGTTGGGCAAGAAAAGCCATAGTAAGGAGTTTTGTCCTTGAAGAGTATGGGAGGCTTCTAAAGTTATCAGTAGAGGTTCTTAAAAAAAAAAAAAAAAGGAAAGGAAATTGATATGATCTTTTCTACGTTTAGAAGACTGCTTGGGTGTAGTGGTGCATGCCTGTCATCCCAGTACTTGGGAGGCTGGCAGATTTGAGGCCAGCCTCAACAACTTAGCAAGGCTCTCAGAAACTTAGCCAGACTCTATTACAAAATAAAAACTAAAATAGGGTTATAGGGCTAGGGGTATAGCTCAGAGATAGAATGCTCCTGTATTCAATTCCCAGTAACACTACACACACACATACACACACACACACACACACACACACACACACACACACACACACACGATGACCATGCCTAGAATGTAAATCAGGTTGAGTATCTTATTCAAAATGCTTGATATGAAAAGTGTTTTGAATTTCATGTTTTTCAGATTTTAGAATATTAACATATACATAATGAGATATCTTGGAGATAGGACCCAAATCTAAACATGAAATCCATTTATGTTCCATCTATGCCTCACACACATAGTCTGAATACAAATTTGTGCAATATTTTAAATGCAAAAGCATTTTTTAAAATTATTTATTTGGTACTGAAGATTGAACCCAGGGGCATTCTACCTTTGAGCCAGACCCCCAGCCCCATTTTGTTTTTTATTTTGAAACAGAGCCTCACTAAGTCACTGAGGATCTTGCTAAGTTGCTGAGGCTGGCCTTAAACAGATGATCATTCTATCTCAGCCTCTCAAACATTGGGATTATGTGTGTGCACCACCAGACCCAGCTAATGCAAAAGCATTCTGACTGTGATCCATAACACGAAGCCAAGTGTAATCTTCTACTTTGGCATCGTATCAGCATTCAAAAAGTTCTGGATTTGAGAGTAGTTTGGATTTCACATTTTCAGACTGGGCTTGCTCAAGCTATATCAGATTTGGGAAAGTTCATGTGAAACAACCAGTGAGGTGGCTTTTGTAATTCAAGGAAGTTGATGACTTATATTAGGGTGATGGCAATGAAGATCGAGAAAATTGGATTCTATGGAGTCCCTTAGTGTACTAAAAATTTTTGAAGCAACTCATTGCAATGGAAAGTTTGAGCCTCACTGCACATGCACCTTTAAACATTGCCATTTATATGTTAAATAAAATAGAGTTTCCTGGCCGTGCAGCTGTTCCAGCTAGGGTTGAAGCTTTGGGACATGCTGAGAGTCACATAGTAAATGGCCAAATCAGTCCTTGCTGTGGATAATAGCCACTGATTAATTCTATAAAAAGCAGTTGATCAGGTGGACGTATAATCTTAGCCTCAGTCAATCAGCTGAAGTTACTGACTGTGCACTGTGCAGAAAACACAAGTATCCCACGAAAATAGCCTCTAGTGTACAAAGACATGAGCACCATCTCAATATGTAAGATGCACTCAATGAATAAATTCTAAATATTGAATATTTAGAGCTATTGAACCTAGCACTTGGCTCTGAAAAATTGCCAAGGGCAATTCACAGTGTGGGTATGCTGAGGAGACTGCATCTGATAGGGTAATTTCTAACTATTGGAATAGGAATGTGGGGAAAGTCAATCGTCTTAGGTGTAAATAAAGGAAGCTTAATGATTCTTTCTCTTAATCGAAAAAGTAGCAGGTCTGTTGATTTCTCCCATGATTCATCTTCTGCAGTGGTCTTTCTCTCTCTCTTTTAGAACCTGTAAAAGACCACCATTAATAAAGAAGCAGTAGTCCTTTAAGTCTAGGCTGGCTGAACAAAAGAATCCAAAATTGGCAGCTGGTAAAGCCTTTTTTTTTTTTTCTCAAAGAGATATGTGCAGAATGCATCCTGTGGCTTCCTTTACAGCAGCTCTCTGACTGCTCTGGCTGACCTCCCTCTGTGAACTCCCTAGAATCCCTGGCACCTGGAAATGGCTGGCTGCTGATCATCCTGCTTACCTCAAAGATCCCCACCACACTTACTGCCTGTCTTCCACCTCATCCATGCCTGAGTCATTCCAGCTTCCCATTTTCTCTCCTCCATCTTTATTGCTGCCCTTTTCTGGATTCAAATCAAATACCTTCCCATGGCCCATTTGACTTCACGATACATCATTGAAAAGCCCAGGAAGAATGGTCACAACCAATAGTTCTCAGTCCTGGGAGTGTGTCAGAATCACTTAGTGGAAGTTCTTACAAATGGACTCTCATTGGTCTGATTTTGTGTTAGATTCTCTGGTAAGTGTCCCAGGAATATGTATTTTTGGAAAGCTTCCCTCGGAAAAAACAATGGACTAATGTTTTGTTTTGTTTTTGCACTAGGGATTAGATCCAGGGACATTCTACCACTAAGCTATCTCCCCAGCCAATATTATTATTGTGAAACAGGGTCTTGTTAAGTTGTCGAGGGTCTCTCTATGTTGCTGAACGAACCTGTGTTGCTCCTATCTCAGTCTCCCAAGTACCAGGGTTATAGGGAATGTGCCACTGCACCAATGTTTTGGAATCCCTGAAAACTATTTGATTTTTTGTGTTCCGCTTGGAGATTTCAGATTCCTGGGAAGAACACGTCAACATGTTGACCTTTATGTTCCTCTAGAGAAAGGATTTACTATTTCCTAGAGCGTGGCATTGGATTGGAGTAATACCCTAACCTCAATTGTTACACAGGATACACAATTTTCTGCTTATAATAACAACTACTATTCATTGAACACTTTAGCGTGCATTTAGTGTTTTCTCAATTTTAAATTTTAGTCTTAAAAATCTCATGAGGGTTTACAGTTTACATTATTTAGGTGGGAAAAGTGATGTGGAGGCTGAGCCACGTGCTCAAGAGGAAGTGCCCAAGTCGGAATTTGAACCCAGGTCTGGGTGCTGGCAAAGTTCATGTTCACAGCCATGTGGCTAGCATCTCATTATAAACAAGTGGCACAGCTGAGAGCCAAGTACTGAAAGAATTAGGGCCGATAAGACCGGTACTAGCTGTCCACAAGGAAAGATTCTCTTTCACTCCTGGGGCTCCTGAAAATGGCAGCAATAACCAAGCCGAGACGAAATTGTAAACGTTTTGTACAGCCTGGCTGTTTTTAGGTCATTTAAGTGCTATGATTCCAGCTAAAGTCTCAGCTACTTCCGCTATTTTGCTGTGATGCTGTTACTCACTGTGAAAACCCCACAGCCCACCTGAGATTGCCAATACTGCAGGTGACTCTGCCTGCTGCAGCAGAGGTCCCTTGATGCCATTGTCTTCCTGACCACTGTAACTTCCCCTCTCCTCCCCCTGTGTGAGTAGCACTCTCTGTTCACCAGCACAGCCAGATGCTTTTGTTCCGGCCCAGGAGGAGTGGCAGGAACACAAAAAAGGTACCTGCTACTTCACTGCTGTTAAACTACTGTAATCATGGCAAAGTGCTCTGCTACTTACAAGAAGTTGATGGGTCTGTGGCAGAGTTCTAAGAAGTGGCCAAGAAACAAAGGGATTTTGTAACAGATGGGATTCCTGGTGAGTTATTAACATTTGTATCACAAGCTCTGTTTCCATTACATTCACTAGGGACAAATAACACATTAACTTTGATCATGCTATTCAAAAGGAAGCTACAAGGTGAGGAGTATAAAGGCCGCCCCGTTATAAAAATCCCATTGGAATGTAGTATGTTATTAATTGTTCTAAGATTCGCCAGCATTAAAGTGAAATACTTGCCCATGTTCTTATTTTTAAATGAGAATGGCATTTCAGAAGTAACCTGTATGTAATATGTGCACCAAATACTTAGAGTAACGTCTGCTTTTGATATTTCCTTTCTCATTGCACGTATACTACCTTTCATTTTAAACTGTATTGCACAATAGTATAATTCTGACAAAGCACATAATGAATACTTACCAGTCAAGAGAAAGCATTTCTGATTGTGGAAATCAGATGGTAGCTCGGTGCTTCCTGAACGATTACATCTTAAGGTTGTTCGTTCAGCCACAGAAGGATCCCAAGCAAATATTAGAGACATGTCTTTCTCACCTTCTGAAATGCATTCTTGATCCAGTTTGCACAAGGAAAAGGATACTGAAACAATTTGTCATTGGCAAAGTGTCTGTCAACTGTCTGAAGTGACAAATAAGGCATAAGTGAGTTTTCTTTGTCACGTCTATAGACACAAAAGTGGCATCTGGGCGTGGTGGCACGCTCCTGCAATCCTAATACCTGGGAGGCGGACACAGGATGATTGCAGGTTCGAGGCCAGCCTCCACAATTTAGCGAGGCCCTCAGCAACTTAGTGATGCCCTGATTCAAATCAAAAAATAAAATAGGGCTGGGGGTAAAGTTCAGAGGTAGAACTCTCCTGGGTTCAAGCTCCAGTCACACACACACACACACACACACACACACACACACACACACACACGGTGGAAAGGGCAATTTCTAGTCAATCTCTTAGGAAGGGCCGGATGCAATGGCTGATACATTCAAAGCTGCTTCTAGTCACAGTGAGGCAGATGAAAAAGATGTGGTTTTATACATATTATCCCCTTTCAAGAAGCACAGATCTTGGATTGCCTTCTTCCTGCCATCTCAATGGATATGTGGATATTACTTTACAAACCCAGTCAAGCTTTAATTAAAAAGTCCTATGAAGGTGGCATCAAGCAATGCTATTTTATACAAAATCTGAAAAAACAGTTCTCTAAAATAACAATTTTCTCTTTGTCTTTAGAGTTAGCCATGATCCATATATATCACGTCCATATATATCATGGAAGTTTCCAGAATTGCTACCTACCTACCTACCGGAAGTCTTTTTTGTTGTTATTATTTGTTTGGGGTCCTCCCCACCAGCTCATTTGTAAACACACAAGAAAATATGTGCTTAAAATTTAGATGGAGGGACCCACGCAGTAAATTTGACTGCAGGCTAAATCCCAAATTCTGACAACCCCTGTTAAGAAAGACAGTAGCTCTCAGCACATTATTTAAGTAGAAACATTCCTATTTTGACATGTTGGGCTATTGTGTTTTATTCAGTAACTTCAGGAATCTAGGCCTTTAGATGTAGAAATGACCTCAGTGTAATGACCGCAGAAACCCTTTTAAGGCCAGTTTTTAATTCTAAATTGATGTTATCAACAGCCATACCAGATCCCTAGTGCAGACTATCTGTACTTACACTGAACTGTATTGAATATCGTGTCCTTCTAATTCTAGAAGCAGTTAGCTAAGTAGCCCTTTGAATGAATCCTCCCTGAAGAAAATAACCTGATACTAGTACCAGAAAACATGCTTTGTGACTATCAATCAGGATAGGTACCATTAGTAGAATTCTATGACAGTCAGCTTCTCTTGTTGATTGTCCAACTGTCTGGTCAAACACCAATTCCTTCACCATCTGTTTGGAAATTTCTCACAGGACAAAATAAATCCAGCAAGGCCAACATTTTCAGTAGACCTTTGGACAGACACATACCTTTCCTGTGGTGGTTTTCTCTTTCTTTTCTCCCCAGATTGACACACAATATAATGCCTGTTTTGAAAGTAGAATCCAGGGGGAAAAAAAATCAACAACCGGGATGAAAAAATAGTTATTAGAACCCTCCGCACATTCTCCAAGATGGAGCGTTAATCAAAGCAAAAATATTACATTATCAGTGGCAATGAAATTTGCTCACAAAGCTGAGCTCATCCGTGTTTCTACTCCCAACTCTTTTTCTCCCACCTCCCCTATTTTTCCCCTTCTGCTGCTTCCTTAGAGCCGCAGTAAATCATGTTGTGAAATAAGATGAGTCTGAATAGCAAAAGCATTAAGATTTCACATTCTGCAGCATAACAATGAAGTGCCTTATGTTAGAATTCAAGCTTGTTAGTAAGGCTCACAAATATTATCATCTCCTGTGGTGGCAATTTACTACCCATCCAGGAAAGTGGTTTTTGCTACCAGAGCCAACATCAACCATGCCTCGTGAGCTGCAGATGGGCTCTCTTCGCCACAGTTCTGCGTTCGGCACCGCACGACGCCTAATTCATACTTGGAAGCGAATGTGTCAGCATCTGTGATCGATCATATGGAGGCGTCATGTTAATCACATGATGGGAAAGGTAGCTCAAAGGGGGTCTTCCTGCCGAGAGGCAAGCCTGTTCCAAGGAAAAGGGCCAGTGCTTAAGCACAGCGAGTCCATGTCCAGGTCGGGAAGGGAGGGAAGCAGGCAGAAAACCTTGCCAGCTAACCGTGACTCTGTTCAAGAGCGTGCTTCTTCAGTAGACCGGGCAGCTACTGCTTCCAGCCCTGGGGGTTTAGAGAGACTGGAGCTGGAGTGTGCATGCTACTTTTATTTTATTTTGGTACTGGAGATTGAACCCGGGGATGTTCTACCTCTGAGCTACACCCCCCAGCCCTATTTTATTTTCAAACAGGGTCTTGCTAAGTTGCTGAGGGTCTCATTAAATTGCTGAGGCTGGCCTTGAACCTGTGATCCTTCTGTTTCAGCCCCTCGAGTAGTATGATAATCCAGGCGTGTGCCACCACGCTTGGCTGCATGGTCAATTTGTTGGGTAGGAAACCCTGAGAAGCTGATGCACAATTTGCTTGTAGACTACCAAACAGAGAGATTGCTGCCTTTGAGAGCCATCCATGTCTCCCTCACTCCTTTCTCCTCCTTTCTCTACCACAAAGGGCTTAGACACTTTTGAATAAACCTTGGAAGAAACATATTATCCTACTTCCGAGCAAAGAGGAAAGAGCTGGGGATTTATAGAGGGGGTAAACTATCCATGAGTAGAATGAAATGGGAAACTTTTTTTTTTCAAATATTGAAGTACCTAAGTCGATGTGGGTCAACAATTGGGGTATATAGAAAAGGTTAACACCAAGAAAGTAGAAGCTTTTCATTTGATTAGCAGAATTAAACTCTAAACCTCAGAAAACCTGAAATTTAGCACATTTCAAATCCTTATTGAGGGCTAATTGCTATGCCTAGTTAGGAGACAGATGAAGAAAAATGTCTTAAAATTGACAGAGAGATCAAAGGAGAGATAATATGCTGATGAGAAACACGTTTGCATTTTCCTAACTCAAAAATAGTTTTCTAATTGGGGTTTTGACAGGGAAAGTTAACCTCTACAGGGTTCTGGGATGGAAATAGATTCTTTGATTTCAAATCCCAGACTATGACCCAAAATGCGTGTTGACCATGAATTCCTTCCCTTGAAGGCATGAAGCCTAAGGTCACACAGGAATAGGAGCAGACATGTGTTTTCATCATCATGGACAACTTGAATGACTAGCAATGGGAACAATGGCCTAGCCTTCCAGAAAGAAGATTGCTAGGAATATGTCTAAAAGGATAATGCAGCCAGGCATGGTGGTGCATGCCTATAATCCCAGTACTACTTGGGAGGCTGAGACAAGAGAACTGCAGGTTGGAGCCCAGCCTCAGCAATTTAGCAAGATCACCAGCAACTTAGAGAGAACCTTTTTCAAAATAAAATAGGCCTTGGTGTCTAGCTCAGAGTTAGAATGCCTCTGTGTTCAATTACAAGTACAACAATAAATAAATAAATAAATAAATAAATAAATAAATAAATAAATAAAAAAGAGGAATGCAGCAAGAGTCCTATTGGAGGCTGGAGGGTAGACTTCATCTATTTACTCACTACATGGACTTTGAGGTTGCCATGATTGTCATCAAATTTGTTGTGTGCACACAGGTTCCATGGTACCATGGGAGAGATGAGAAAAGTGTTTCGGGACTGACTTGCTTCTGGGAAATGTGGGATGAAGACCCCTTTTTTTGTGGTACTGGGGATGGAACCCAGAGGCATTCTACTTCCGAGCTACACCCCCAGTCCTATTTTTCATTCTTCATTTTGAAACAGGGTCTCACTGCAGAGGGCCTAAGTAGCTGAGGCTGGCCATGAACCCAGATCCTCCGACCTCAGTCTCCCAAGTACTGGGATTAGAAGCGTGCGCCACCACACCTGGAGACCCTTGTATTTTCAAACATGTTTAAGTGTCTTTTCTTTCTGAATGCCCTAAAGTTCATTCCCTCGAGAGAAGGAATTAACAGACACCATAAATTCCATGTCATGGCCAGTAAGTAGAAATCAAAATAGTCACTTCTACTCTGCACAACAGGCAACTCAAGATGACTCAAAGACCTAGAAATTAGACCAGAAACTTTGAAACAGCTAGAAGAGGGCATAGGCCCAATACTCCAACGTATAGATACATGTATAAACTTCTTCAATAAGACCCCCCAAAGCTCAGGAACTTAAAACAAGAGTTAATGATTTGGATGGCATTAAATTAAAAAGCTTCTGCATAGCAAAGAAACCATCAAGAACCTCCAGAGACAGACAGCCTACAGAGTGGGAGAAGATCTTTGCCACCTACCCATCTGACAAAGGTTTAATATCTAGAAAATATAAAGCGCTTTAAAGGTATAACACTAAAAAAATCAAATAACGCAATCAAAAAATGGGCAACTGAACTGAACAGACTCTGAAATATAAATGGTCAGCAAATATATAAAAAAATGTTCAATATCTTTAGCAATCAGGGAAATGTAAATTAAAACTACACTAAGATCTCATTTCACTCCAGTTAGAATGGCAGTCATCAAGAACATAAATAATAATAAATGCTGGAAAGGATGTGGGGGAAATAGGAACCCTATTACACTGTTGGTGGGACTGCAAACTAGTATAGCCGCTACCGAGATCAGTGTGGTGGTTTTTCAGAAGATTGGGAATGGAACTACCTTGTGACCCAGCGATAAGGCTCCTGGGCATCTTCCCAAAGTAATTGAAATCAGAATATTATAATCATATTTGCATATCCATGTTCATAGCAGCACAATTTATAGTAGCCAAATTATGGAACCAACTTAGATGTCCATCACCAGACCAGCCTCAGCAACTTAGCAAGGCCTTATTGCAGAGCCACTCTGCACCATCGAAGTAAATAAACCAGGTATGGTGGTGCACACCTGTAATTCCAATACTTGTAGTCTATTTGCCAGTCTTTGTGTGTGTGGTACTAAGGCATTCTACCTCTGAGCTATACCCTCACCCTTTCCATTATTATTTTTATTTTGAAACAAGGTCTCATTATCTGGTGCATACATTCATAGCATCATTTCAACTATTACATTATTTATGGCTTCCATGGTAGCCAATGGCCTGCACATAATAAAACCCAAAGTGCTACTTTTTATTTTCCTCTATCCTGTCTCAGTTTCCATCAACACTTGACAATTGACTTTCCTCCTTCAAATTCTCTCTCCTATTGGTTTCTGTTACAGGGCCCTCTGCTAGTATTTCTTCCACTTATCTGACTGCTGCTTCTCAGGCTTTTTGCAAGATTTTGTGCTTATGAGCAAATACATCATTTTTCCTCTAAGTTATATGGTCAGTTGTTTGGGATTATGTCAGTGAGAATGTTGACTGAGAGATCAGCTAAGCAAATGAAGATTACCTTACACACACAATGTTCCTAGCCTACCCTCTTGATCATGACCTCTTTTTCTGTGCCTAACTGTCAAATTGGCATCTCCACTTAGAAATCTTCAGGATATCTCCAACTCCACACTCTACTAGTGAAGTAATCTTGCTCTCATAATCTGCTGTTTGTCTTGTATTTCCTACCCTAATCAGTGACATCTCCACTGTCCCCATAGTAAATTATCCAAACCATCCTAGGTGCCATCCTTGATTCTTTCTTCTCTGTGTCTTCCCACATCTAAGGTGAGTCAATTCTACCTGGCATATCTGCCCAGTTTTCTCTCTCCTCATACCACTCTCCTAGCTCAACCCATCACTACTTGTAGCCGGTCCAACCACTGCAACAACTTCATCACTGCTTCCTGCCCCCATCCTGCTCCATTTGCTTTTGCTACACTGTGGTCACAGTGGGCTTTTCCAAGCGCAACCTTGAACAAGCCATTCGTCCTGTACATGGCTTTGCGTTACCTCACAGGGAAGCCTACCATTTTGGGACTGGATTAAAAAATTCTCCACCATCTCACCTTTTCTTTCCTACCCAGTGTCTCTCTCCCTCATCACATTTCCTTTTGCATTCTCTATTCCAGCTGTGCTTAAGTTGTTCAGGTCTGCAAATTTGCTGGCCTGTTTCTCTCTTTCCTCCAGACTTTCATAACTCTTGTAACCTGGAAATGATCTCTACTCATGCCCCACTTCTTTTCCTCCTACAAAATGCCTTCAGGGTTCAGGGTTCATCGTGTGTGTGTGTGTGTGTGTGTGTGTGTGTGTGTGTGTGTGTGTTACTGGGGATTCAACCTAGGGGTATTCTACCTCTGAGCTACACCCCAGAACTTTTATCTATTTACCTACTTAGGTACTACACATATATTTACTTACTTACTTATTTACTTAGGTACTGGAGATTGAGCCCAGGGGCATTTTATCTCCAACCTACACCCCCAGTCCTATTTTTTGTTGTTTTGAAGAGGGTTCTCACTAAGTTGCTGGGTGTCTTACTAAATTGCTGAGGCTGGCCTTGAACCTGCAATCCTTCTGTCTCAGCATCCCACGCGCTGGGATGACAGATGTGCACCATGACACCTGGCTTCATGCTTCATTTTAAATGTCACTTCCTTCCTTAGAGAGGCTGTTGGGTTCAGTTGCAAATCTGCTTTCTCTCACAAAGCACTTCTTATACCTTTCTGTAATTACTTCTTTGTTCTTCTGCTAAATTCTAACCTTGGTGAAGTTAGGAACCTGGTATATCTCATTCATTACTTTCTTCCCAGTGCTTAGCACAAATGTTCAATAAACATTTGGTGAATGAGTGGCTTATTACCAAGGGAAATGTTATGGCAAAGTAGGTAGGAGAGAACTACTTACATATTCTTTATCTTGGAAGAGTGGTTAATAGTCAATGAGCAATGCCAAGAGTTACTCAAATTACTTCATGATCCTCTCTTGAGGAAGTTGCTCTGAAATTCAGAGAATTATAAACCTGAAGGAGTAAGTCCACTTTGGATTGGAAATACAAAGTGACTGAAATAACTAATAATTCAGGCTACTGAAAGATGAATGCTATGACCACGTAGTAGAAAGACTCTCCTCCAGAATGAAGAGAATCAGGACAAGTATGTAGGTGGGAGAGCAGATCATGAGGGGAATGAGGGAAGTACCCCTGTACCAGGATGAAGACACCAGCTGTAGCAGCAGCAGACAAAGCAATCCAGAGCTCAATAATGGCCAAAGCCAAGAATTGAAAATCTGGACACTGGTACAAACCTGTAATCCCCGTGCTTGGTAGGCTGAGACAGGAGAATCACAAGTTCAAGGCGAGCCTCAGCAACGTAACAAGACCCTCAGCAACTTGGTGAGACCCTGTTTCCTGACAAAAAAATAAAAAGGGCTGAGGACATAGCCCAGCAGTAGAATGCCCCTGGGTTCAATCTCCAGTACAAAATAAATAAATAAATAAATGCAGATGCTAATGTCATTGCAGAACAAACCTTAAGCCACTAGGAAACTTTGGAAAAGGGCTGCTAATTTTTGGAGATGCTTTCATTCCCCTGGAATGAAAAATTTGTGAGCCGGAAACAGTAGGAGACTCTTTGTAGTTAGGATTCTGCTTGGAGGACTCTTAATTCTATTCCCCATGCACAAATAGAGCGAGCACTTCTCCTGAGTCCAAGGAGGAAGGAGGAGGGTTAAGTCTTCCCAGCTTATCTATTCTCTTTTGTCCATTGAGCTATCATGTATATGCCAGCTATCCCCAGCACCATTCCCACCCTAGGTTTATGTGTATAGCTAATACTAGTGTTTAAAAGAGAAATCACCTGGTACCTTTCCCTCCCCAGATACAGTGATTCCTCACCTGCTGCTTTCTAAAGTACAAATGGGAAAGAAAAAAGAAGAAAAAAGAAAACCACAACCCCTTCAGGTTGCAAAATAGATGCTGAAAATGGTAAAGATACAGAAGAGAAATCAAACTTGGCACCTACGGGTTTCTGACTGAGCAACATACTTTTCCGTTATCTGAAGATTTTTGAATTTGAAGCAACAAAGTTCTAGAGAATTCAAAACAGCATATTGAGCATGTGTAATGCCATATTGTCATCTGTACCTTTACAAAGACATGCTGAGCTCTGTTCCTTTTGAATGTTCACACATGTGGTTATTTGAATGTATGATTCAAAAGGAAGAGGAAAAAGAAACAGAAGGGAAAAGACCTTGAGGTGATATTAAGCACCATGGAACAAAATTGATCTCTCTCTCCTGTGTTTCTTCCAGGAAGCTGGTGCGCTCGACAACATTGCCCAGAGCAGAAGCCAAATCACCTACACTTAGCGGTTGGGTTCATCAGCTGCAAAGGGCTTCCCAAAAGTTGCCTAACAACAGGAAAATGAATTCAGATAACAAAAATTGAGGCAGAGAGACACATTATAGTCCTGGAGAATTGCAATGGCAGCTATTTGAGATTCTACTCAGGAAAGAGGCTGCTTTGACTTCTCAATACTGTATTATGATTCTACACTTAATTATTAAGCATCTTAATGATGTATTTGCCTACTTTTAGAATTATGATCAATATTTCTCCTGAAAACAGCCATTTGCAAGTAGCAAATGGCATCAAGAATGAGCAAATGTGGTGTTCATTTCCTACCCGTTCACATTCCCCACAGCTGTGAGCTGGTTTTCTGAGAAAGTATATGTATATTATGTTTTGTTTCACCGTCATCCCATGCTTCAACATTAGTGAAAATCCTATAGTAAGGGTTATTATAACTCTTTTTATTCTTATATACTTTTATTGGTGCATTGCACTTTCCCATCACAATGTAGTTCAGAGTAGTAGGGACCTACATGCATACAGCACTTGGTGAGCTTCCCCTCCCCCTCCCCAATAATTGTATAACTTTTATTTATCTTTAAATAATTATATTAGTTCATTACAATCCTTAAACATAACAAGGATCAAAGTGGTAGAAACATGCATGGGTACAGCTGTTAGCCTGTGGCCCTCCATCTCCCACCCGCCCTCCCTTCTCCCTATCCACCTGTGTGAGATTTGTAGGAATACCTTTCCATACTGCCATCCTATTATTTGTACTGTTTCCTTCTTCATCACTCTCTTCCTCTCCCTAAATCCCTTCCCTCGTCCCCTTCTACTATTCCACTTGTCTCTGTCTTCATTTATCTTAAGTCGCTTTTGTTTCCTGTTTTCGCTCTAGCTTCTACATAGGGAAAACATAGGACTCTTGCCTTTCTGAGATTGGCTGTTCTCACTTAGCATAATAGTCTTGTAACTATTTTTAATCTGGTTTTATATCTCCTCTGACCTTTTTCTGCTTTCGCTGTCTTCTCAGGATCTCGCTTTGTCAATATAACTGTGTGGGATGGGGGTGTGTATATCTGTCTCCCCTTTTTTTCCCCCTTTCTTTTCTTTCCTGCTCCTATATCTATTTCTGCCTTGTTCTGAAAATGTCTTAGTTTTAGCATCCACAACTGTCTCAGTCATCTGACTCTGGTAATCTTTTGTCTGTCAGCCTCTATACATCCATCTTTTTTCTGTCTTTCTCCTTGGTCAATGTCTACTCACCCTTTAAAGATTGAAGGGTGACTCACCTTCTCTAGAAAGCTTTACTTGACATGTCTCTCTCGTGCTTCCCAAGCTTCTTCTTGCTTAACTCTGCACTCTCCTCTTCTCTTCTCTCCTCTTCTCTTCTCTTCTCCTCTTCCTTCTCTTCTCTTCTCTTCTGTCTCTTTCCTCCCCTCCCATCCCCTCCTACCGTCTCTCTCTCTCTCTCTCTCTCTCTCTCTCTCTCTCTCTCTCTCTCTCTCTCTCTCTCTTTCTCTCTCTCTCTCTCTCTCCTTTCTTTTGGTACTGAGAATGGAACTTAAGGGCATTCTGCCTTCAAGCTACTCCCTGCAGCCTTTTTCTTTTGAAACAAGTTCTTGCAAAGTTGGTAAAGCTGGCCTTAAAGCTGTGATCCTTCTTCCGCAGCCTCCCAAGTACAGTACCAGGATTACAGCTGTGCACCACTTCTTGGCTAACGTACCTCTCTTATAGCCTTTTCCCATTGGATCGTAATCTGCAGTGAGAAGGAACTTGACAGATCTGCTCTCAGGGTCAGTCACACACAATGTCTAATGTGGCAGAAGAGTGCTGGAAGGAACCCCTGATTAAATTGACCTCTACCTGTGTTCCTATGTGAAGGTATCACTACCAATTTCACTAATCTGTAGGAGAAGGTGTGGATAGCGGGGTGAGATCTGAAGAGAAACACAGCGAGCTGTGTGTGCACATATCACTTTGAACCTCACTATGATCTGTGGTTACAACATACCAATAAAAGTATAAAAAATGACCTCTACTCAGGTACTTTTAGCACTCCTAATTTCGCTGTTGGAATCTAGGCCTCTTGTTGCTGAGATTGGAATGAAGGCATACTTCTCTCTGTCCATGGGCTTGACCTTGGATGGAGAGGCATCTCTTTTCCTGGATACATCAACACCTGCTTCCTGGCACTGCACGCAAATGCTAGAATGGTGTGCCTTAAACTTTGCTCTGCTTCAGAATCCCTGGGGAAGCTTGTTAATGATACCAATGCCTACCCCAGAATCAAACTTGGGGAGGGGTATGCTGGGTACTTTTATTTCTAACAAGTTCCCCAGGGCATTAATAATGCTCAGTCAAAGTTGAAAATCTATCATTAGAGAAGAATTTCTGTGGGTTAAACATTGATCTCCTCCTGGACCTCATTTAAAGTAAAAATACTAGGAGAGCATTGTAGGAAGAAACTAATCTTAGTATAAGTGAGTTTATCGTTTATCATGAGGTTGTTAAAAGCATGAAAGAAAGTGATAAACATGCATTTAGCACACACCATGTACTAAGGCACCATGCTTTCACATCGTGTAGTTAGATGGTGAACCCTCCATTCTTGTATCTCATGAACAACATTCCCTCTACTCGAGAAACAGACTGGAATTCTCTTCCCACTCTTACTCATTTGCATTCCAGGGATCAGGTTGCCAGATAAATACTAAATATCCCATTAAATTCAACTTTCAGATAAATAATGAATAATGATGGTAATATAAGTATGCCCTAAACACTACATGGGATATAGTATACTTACAGTAAAAATTCATCATTTATCTAAAATTCAAATATATATATTCTTAAATCTGGGAGGAAGAGCAAATTATCTTAATGGATCCAGATTCATTGGCCCATGTTTTGAAACTGTAGAACTAAGAGGCAGTTCTGGGCAAGTTTGTCAACTCTGTAGACCCAGATTCCTTCAGATGAGCCATCTCAAAGACTAGCAATGGAGAGAAGAGAACTACTACAACCATTTGTCACTACATCAAACCTTGAGTTCAGTATTATTGTTAATAAATAACATTTTCATCTTCATTTGCCTTAAGACTTTATCTTAATTCTCAGTTGGCTTTGAGATCAGATGTTAATTATTTTCTCTACCAATAACTACCAGGCTTATTTGCTTTAATCTTCACAGTACTCCTGTGAGGTAGGTGTTGTAATCCCCATTTTACAATGAAAGGAATGATGGGGAGCCAGATATAGTAGTGCATGCCTGTCATTCCAGTACTTGGGAGACTGAGACCGGAGGATAACAGGTTCAAGGCATCTCAGCAACTTAGCAATGTTGTGTCCTATGCAACACGGGATAGACCTGCCGGGGGCCGAGCAAGAGGGAGAGTGTCGATGGCCGGGCCCACCACCCCAGGGAGTTGAGATAACCCCCCAAGAAACCACACCGAGCCGGGAGTCTTGTCAGCGATCAGTCACTGCAGGATCTCAGCTTTATTTGAACAAGCAACAGTTTATATAGGGAGGCCTGATAAAGAAGCGAAACCGGGGCAGGAGCCAATGGGAACAGATCTCGTCACCAGTTGCTGGGGAAGGTAGGCAGTAAAAGATTAATGGCTGCTGCCGGCCCTTCCTGTAACCACCAGTTAGGGTGGATTTAACCAAAAAAGGTCAGAGCCTGTGAGTGCCAAATGCCACATGACATGGGCTGCCCCTACAAGCAAGACCCTCAGCAACCTAGAGAGATCCTGTCTCAAATAAAGATAAAAGGGGCTGAGGGTGTAGCTCTGAGTTCAATGTCCAGTAACACACACACACACACACACACACACACACACACACACACACACACACACAAAACAATGGGAATGGAAAGAGCAAAATTGGAGCTTCCAAACACATGGCCTAGCCTCAGGCATTTGATTAGGACAGATATTTCCATCCCATTAAATTGCCACTGACACCTGAATCCGTGTTTGATTTGGCTGTTAAAGATACTGGCCTTAAATCATGAGAAAAGAAAACCCCTTTAGTACTAATGGTGTCTTTATCCAGTTTGACAAAAGGAGAAGTGAAATATTGTCCTTTAACTCTCATCCTGTGTGCTGTGAATGCACAAATAATTTTTTATAAACAACTAGGCCCCTGACCAAGATAAAAGACATCATGCCTAAGGGAAAAAATTCCCTCTCCTCAAACATCAATTAGAAACATTTATTAGTGGTATTCGATTGACAGTTCACATTTATTTCCAGGAAAATAGAATGAATCCTCTTTAGGCTAGAATGTTTTCAAGGCTGCAGGTAGGATGTAGTGCTGTGGAGTAATTGCTAAAGACAAGTGACCTTTGGAATCTAGCATTAGTCAGTTGTGGGGAGAGAAAGAGACTATAGGCAAAAGGCCTGTTCAAAACTCATCTCTAGATTTAGTCAATGGCCCTTTATCTTAAGCCATGAATATAAGCTATGCATAAGTATTATTTTTCTAAGTAAATGAAGGGAAGGTAGGAATAAGCACTCACTTGAAAAATGATTGGATGTTGACGCTTGAATGTGGAGATATATGTATTTATATTTATAATGTCTGGATCTTTGAGTAAGAATTCTGTTACGTGTATTCAGATGTTCCTATACATTTTGGCTAAGCCTGAGCCCATATCTCGGGAGCTATATCACCCCATGTCTATTATGGTCCAAATAAAAAAGACACTCGATGTCAGGTCTGCCCAGCTGGAGTCACTAACACAAGGTATCTGCAGGCTGAGCCTTGCCAAGTTATTAAACTAATTCTGACCACTACAGAAAATAGATTAGAAAATTCAACTATACTAAGAGCTGGGGACTCAAGTTGTTGTTATCCTACACTTATTATCTCATATGCTGGGCATGATGTTGGGATATCTGGGTGCCGCTTTCCTATCCCACCTTTCAGATTGTACCTCTCTGCTATTCATTCACACCTGAACCACACCCAAGGCATCTTGTTTTCAGAAGTAAGTCTCGTAACCTCCTGTTCCATTATCATATATCTCTTCCTCACTTAGAGCCAGTCTTCATTTTTTGAATATTGAATTACATCTCTCATCATATGATCATTTTCCACTCTCCAGCTTACTGAGGCTCACCACAGAGAGAGTTCTCACCCTGTCTGTCTGGAATCACGCGAATGTTAGACCTTAAAGCACACGAACTCTTTGTCTCAACCATACAAAGCTCATTCATCATACCTGTGTTGCTCTACTACATGATTCCATGGGATCTAAACCATCTAGCCCAAGTAGGCCTCGACATGGCATTTGCTGTCATGAGAGGGCCTTTTTTAATATGCTGTGCTTTTAAGCAGAAATAAGAATTTCTTCTTGGCTGGAGGGGAGTCTTTTTCCATTTCTCAAATGTCCTTTTGTGGGTTGCTTCTAACCTTCCCATGAGCTTGGGAGAATGTGAACCAATATTTCTTCACCATTACATATATCATAGGAATCTTGGGTAAGTTGTAAAATATCATTCCATGGTGCCATCCACCTTTGTCCCTGTATAAAAGTAGCCACAAATATAAGTAATGTTTATAATGTTTCCCAGATCCAGCCACCCTGTGAAGTTCTTCATGTGCTTTACTCATTTAGGCCCCAACACAACATTAGAGACTTGGCCAGGTGTGGTGGTGCACACTTATAATCCCAGTACTTGGGAGGCTGAACCAGGGGGATCGCAGGTTCGCGGCCAGCCTCAGCTACTTAGTGAGGCCCTCTGCAACTTAGTGAGACCCTGTTTCAAAATAATGAATAAAAAATAGGACTGGGGGGTGTAGGTGGAGCTAGAATGTCCCTGGGATCAATCCCCAGTATCACAAAGATAGATAGATAGATAGATAGATAGATAGATAGATAGATAGATAGATAGACAGAATAAGAGACTTGAAACTCAGTAGTGCAGATTCCTTACCTGGCTTGTCATCTGTGGTGTCCCCAAGTGCCCAGCACATAGGAGACCCTCAAATATGTTGAACAAATAAATGAAGTTGTGTTATATCATTAACCCCCTGCTTTGCAGATGAAGAAAGTGATGGTCAGAGAAGTTCTTAATTGATATTAATTAAGTGCTTAATTATCAATTAATATCAATTAAGCACTTCTAGCAGGTGCGGTGGTGCACATCTGTAATCCCAGTACTTGGGAGGCTGAAACCTGAGGATAGCAGGTTCGAGGCCAAACTCAGCAACTTAGCAAGGCTCTGTTTAAAAAAAAAAAAAAAACCAATTTAAAGGACTGGGGGTGTAGCTTGATGGAAGAATACCCCTGGGTTCAATGCCCAGTACCAAATGAACTTGACTAATAAATGAGAGAGGAGAATCAGGACTGAAATTTAGATCACTCCCAAACCTCCATTCTTAGCCACCATTTGTGTGTGTGTGTGTGTGTGTGTGTGTGTGTGTGTGTGTGTGTGTGTGTGTGTTGTGTTATACTGGGGATTGAACCCAGGAACATTCTACCTCCAGGCTACACCTCCAGTCCCATTTTTCTTCTTTATTTGGAAACAGGGTCTCAGTAAGTTGTGAAGAACCTCACTAAGTAGCTGAGGCTGGCTTTGAACCTGCAATCCTCCCGTCTCAGCCTCCCAAGTACTGGGATTACGAGCGTGTGGCACCATGCCTGGCTTCTGCCAGCCCTTTTCAGAAAACTCATTCCCACCCATCAGGTACTCACCAGCCCCTCAACCTTCACTAGAGGATCCTGAGCTCTCCCTCTGTAGCAAAGCCACAATCCATTATGACATCAAAAGGTCGTCATGGTGAAAACAATCGCCCCTATCAACTAATTTATGATGAGGAGGTCCTGGATTCACATCCCTATTTGAACCTTAGGGTTTCCATCCAGCCACCTAAAGAGATCACTGAGAATGGCAATTCCAGGCAATGTGGCAAGCCATTCAAAGAAACATTAGAAGGACATTTCAACAGAACTGTTCAAATTATAACACATAGGTGTCCCTAAAGCCCTAAAGCTGGTGTTTAGGGACATTCTGAGGCACACTCACTTTTTTTTACAGTTAGTACATTAATAAAAAATGTAATGAATGAATCCCTTAGTGGCATAAGGTAGGAAGAACCGGACTATAATAACATATCACATGTGACAAGACACCAGGCAGGCTTCTGTCAGGAAGGACGTGGTCCAAGGCTTGAGCAAGCCATGTCCTTACCCTTTGTGAGCTTGAATTTTAGTTGAAGAGTTAAGGCAATTTCAGAGTAAAATCAATTCCATAATACATGAGCTGCCACGAGGCTGCCTGTGATTAACTTCCAAATGAGCAGACCAGTCGATGAAGGCTGAGCTCAAAGGCATGAGGCATCAGCGCCGACTGGGAAGGCTTCATTGCCTACTTGACATCTCAGAACGTCGCTTCCTTGCCTCCTGGTAACTGGTCCATTATTTTCAAAGCACATATCAGTCAAATAGTGTCTTTTCCAAACAGGCTTCAGAATATTTCTTTATTCAAGCCGGCTGTGGTGGCATACGCTTGTAATCCCAGCATTTGGGAGGCTGAGACCGAAGGACCTGGTTCACAGCCAGCCTCAGCTACCTAGTGAGGCACTCCGCAACTTAGTGAGACCCTGTTTCAAAATAAAGAATTAAAAATAAGGCTGGGGGTATAGCTTGGAGGTAGAATGCCCCTGAGTTCAATCCCCAGAACTGCAAAAAAAAAAAAAAAAAAAAAAAAAATATATATATATATATATATATATATATATATATATATTTCTTTATTTAAAACAGTAGCTTAACTCTGTGACAAAGCAATGAAGTAGCCAGGCATGGTGGTGCTTACCTCTAATCCTAGTACTTAGGAGGCTAAGACAGGAGGATGGCAGGTTTGAGGCCAGCCTCAGCAATTTAGCAAGACCCTCAGCAACTTAGCCCCTGTTTCAACATAAAAGAAAAATTACAAAGAGCTAAGCAGTCTGGCATGGTGGCACATGCCTGTAATCCAATTTCTTGGGAAGCTGAGACAAGAGGATGACAGGTTCAAAGACAGCCTCCACAACTTAGGGAGACTCTCAACAATCTGAGATCCTGTTTCAAAACAAAAAATTTTACAAAAAGGGCTGGGATATAGCTTGGAGGTAAAATGTCCTTGAGTTCAATCCCTAGTGCCACAAAAAAGGGCTGGGGATATAGTTCAGAGGTAGAACATCCCTGGGTTCAATCTCCAGTACCAAAGTCAATCACTAAACTGAACTTGAGAAGGAGGGAAGGCGAGGGAGTGGGGTGAGAATTGGGGAAAGGGTTAAATAAATGAGAAATGCGTGCATCACATATGTCTTTATCAGCTTGTGCCTAACAAAGATGTATGAGTACAATGCACCAATTAATAAATTTTTAAAAAGCTTAACAAATCTAAAGACCAAACCAAAAAGTCTCCATTTGTCAAAAGTCTCCCAGATAATTCAGATACAGCTGTTTTGCAGACTGGTATTAGGGAGCCTTTAGACAAGATTATCTCTCAAAGCTTTTCCAGATAAGATATACTGTTTTTCTACGAGGGGGATGAGACCTGAATAGGACAAATCAGGAAGCACCATCTTGGCTAGGGATAGATGTTAGATTTTCTGGGGATAAATTTAGATGTAACCATCAAAGGTGGAGGCAGACACAGGAAAGACAAATACTGGCTGCTAGTCTGCATAGAGCTCAAGCCTAGGACAGAAAGCGTTGGCAGGGGAAGTGATAAATAGAAGCTTTTCCAATCCAGATAACCAGTAAGTGAGCAGCCAAGAGGCTTCTTTGGAATAGTTAGTTCGCAATGGCATCATTCAAATAAAAACAAAGAGGGATGATGTTACGACGTTGTAGCATTCTTCTAAATGAAGCTCATACCTTAGCATGAAGTAAAGGGGGAAAACTGGATACAGTGTGTGTGTGTGTGTGTGTGTGTGTGTGTGTGTGTATGTGTGTGTGTGGTATTGGGAATTGAATCCAGGGGCATTCTATTTCTGAGCTACACTTCCAGCCCAATTTTATTTCTTTTTAATTTTGAAACAGGGTCTCACTAAGTTGCTGAGGCTATCCTTGAACCTGTGATCTTCCTGTTTCAGCCTCCCAAGCACTAGGATTACAGGCATGCACCACCATGCCTGGCTGGGTAAGAAAATTTGGGGGAGGCTTTCCTAACACCCATGTTCTAAGATTCAAAGGGTTATGTTGACACAGTAGGATTATTTTCATTTCACAGGTGTGGCCACAGAGGTTCAAAGAAGTTCAAAGATTTTTTTAACCTGTTTTTATTCCACAGATTAGCTGAAACTATCAGCATTTGGAAAGTCTTCCAATAGGTTTCACCAGTCCAAATACTTCAGAACACAAGCCAAAATGTTGCAGGGATGGAGGGTTTAAAGTTTGCAAACTTTGTATCAAAGTTCCTTACATTCCTTTGGTTAATTAAAGTAAACTTTTCTTGTCTTCAAATAATAGTTGCCAGGATGTTGAGTTTGAGTATTCCCTCAAGAAGTATGGAAGACGGTGGCACTCTGCAAGAACTTTGGACAGATCTGAAAGAGTGGTAAATTCATCTGGAAGAGTCACATTTAATAAAGTGTGAACATGCAAAGCATAAAGGCTTGTTATGATATATTTGAGAAAAAAAATGTTTCCCAATTGAAGCGTTAAGAATTAAGAATAGCTGTGAGCAATGTCACATGCCTGTAATCCCAGCTACTCAGGAGGAGGAGGCAGGGGGATCACAAATTCAAGGCCAGCCTAGGTAATGTAGTACGACCTTTTCTCAAAAAACGGGGCTGCTGAAGATGTAGCTCAGCGGTAGAGCACCTCTGGATTCGATCCCCAGTACCACATACACCCAAAAAACAAAGTATAGTCTTGGATGCAGGTTTCCCTTCACCGGGCTTTGAATGACCACAGGGAGTTTTTCTTCCACTAATTTCTAACAGTGCCATTTTGTCAATCAAATATTTTCTACATTTCACTTAGAAATTTACCTGTCATCTAGTAGGAACATTGTCGGCCTTTCCTACACACGACAGCTGTATCATGTTGATACAGTTGATAACAGCAAGTCTGAAGAAATAACACCTCACTACTAATTAACTTGTTAATTAATTGAAGGCTAAAACTTTTCTGACAGGAAGTAAAGTTGATCCCACAAATATCGTGAGATTGGTTAGGAAGACACTTGGGTTCTTATCTCAGTTCAGCCTCTATTGGATCCACATTGAAGACGAGACTTCAGAAAATGTAAAAATGTATCAACAGCCAGGCATAGTGGTGCATGCCTATAATCCCAGGACATGGGAGGCTGAGACAGGGAGATTTCAGATTCAATATCAGCCTCAGCAACTTAGGGAGACCCGCAGCAACTTAGTGAGATCCTGTTTCAAAATGAAATCAAAAGGGCTGGTGGTATAGCTTGGAGGCAGAATGCCTCTGGGTTCAGCAAGGTGATGCATGTGTATAGCCAAGTTACAAAGAACTTGAACATGTTCAGCATATCTCAATTAATGAAAGTTTATTGTTTAAAAAAAAAAAAAAAAAAAAAAAAAAAACTAGAGCTGGGGGTGGTGGCGCACGCTTGTAATCCCAGCATTTGGGAGGCTGAGACTGAAGGAATCTGGGTTCGCGGCCAGCCTCAGCTGCTTAGTGAGGCCCTCCGCAACTTAGTGAGACCCTGTTTCAAAATTTAAAAAAGGAGCCGGGAGTGGTGGCGCACGCTTGTAATCCCAGCATTCGGGAGGCTGAGACCGGAGGATCCGGGTTCGAGGCCAGCCTCAGCTACCTAGTGAGGCACTCCGCAACTTAGTGAGACTCGGTTTCAAAATAAAGAATAAAAATAGGGCTGGGGGTATAGCTCGGAGGTAGAATGCCCCTGGGTTCAATCCCCAGTACCGCAAAAAAAAAAAAAAAAAAAAAATTTAAAAAAGGATAAAAAATAGGGCTGGGGTTGTAGCTTGGAGGTAGAATGCCCCCAGGTTCCATCCCCAGTACTGAAAAAAAAAAAACTATGCCAGGTATGGTGGAGCACACCTGTAATTCCAGTACTTGGGAGGCCGAAACAGGAGGATCACAGGTTCAAGGCCAACTTCAGTAACTTAGCAAGACCTTCAAAGACCTTCAGCAATGTAGTGAAATCCTGTTTAAAAAAAAATTAAAAGGTGCTGGGTGTGTAGCTTGGAGGTAGAATGTCCCTACGTTCAATCCCAAGTACCCAAAACAAACAAACAACAACAACAACAAAAACCCAAAAGCTCAAAATTATACGGTCCCTCTAAAAATCCTGAACATTGTTCATTCTGCAACAGTAAGCTCTCCTCTCACAAGGGTGTCCTGCTTCTTCATCCTCTACTGCTCTGTTTCTAACTTCTGTTCAACTATTCTGTCTCTGGTTTTTTGTTTGTTTGTTTGTTTGTTTGTTGTTTTTGTTTTTGTTTTTGTTTTTTTTACAGTACCGGGGATTGAACTCAGGGGCATTCTACCTCCGAGCTACACCCCCAGCCCTATTTTTTATTCTTTATTTTGAAACTGGGTCTCACTAAGTTGCAGAGTGCCTCGCTAGGTAGCTGAGGCTGGCCGCGAACCTGGATCCTCCGGTCTCAGCCTCCCGAATGCTGGGATTACAAGCGTGTGCCGCCACGCCCGGCTCTGTTTTTGCTTTTTTTTTTTAAATGTGCTTTTATGCATTATGGTCTCACATCATAATGTAAATCATATTGACATTGACATACATGCACACAGAACTTGGTGCCCCCCCTCCTCCTCCCCGTCTCCCCTCTTCCCATACAGAGTCCTGAGACTGATATTGGGATTTTCACATATGTACGTACACACACGGTTGATGTTAGTATTTCCAATAATGAACCTCAGTCTTCCCCGCCCCCTTCCCTTAGACCGCTTCCTGGCTCCACTGAGGTTTCTCCTCCATTATCTGGAGCCCCTCTGATATCCCAGTTACTCCCTAGCTTGAGCATATTAGAGAAAACATCTGCCCCTTCACTTTCTGTGACTGGCTAATCTCACGTAACATAATGTTCTCCAGGTCCTTCCATTTTCTTGCAAATGACATTATTTTCTTCTTCTTTGTTGCTGAGTAGAATTCCATTGTGTGTAGTTCCCAGAGTTTTGTGATCTATTCATCTGTTGATGGACACCTGGCACTAAATCCATACCCTGCACAGGAGTCAAGTCGAGATGGATCAAAGACCTGAACGTTAGACCAGAGACGACGAGGCTACTACAGGAGGACATAGGTTCAGCATTCGAACATCTAGGCACAGGTCTCTAACTCTCCTGCTACTGAGCAAGGAGCTCATTCTTTGAGTCTCCAATTGAAAGTCTCTATGAGTGAGAATCTGACTGGTGAGAATTCTTAAGCTATAGCACCCTGTAGTCCATGGTCATCCCATAACAACTGCCTTTGGGTCAGCTGTGACCCAAGTCCAGTTGGCCAGCCCAAGGTGCTCAGGTCGTAGAGTAATGCATCATCTGATCTCATTGATTACCTCATTAAAATACCTTTTTGCATATTTTAATAGAATTTAGGAAAAGGGAAAAGACAGAGAATAATTATATCACATGGACACTTTCCAAACATTTTCTAAATGAATTTTTAGCAAACAGGGAGATTATTTTACATAACAGATGGTTTTATTGAGAAACTTCAAATTATATATAGAACAAAACTTGACTATCACCAAGAAAAGAAAATTTCCAATGGGTTTCCTAATTACAGAGACCAATGGAAAGCTGTAAAAATTAATAAAGGATGGATTAAGATTATTTGAAAAGTATAGCACTTGGACGGGAGATTTCCTTTTTACATTTTCATATTAACCCTACTTTTGTTTGATTTTATTTCATTTGCCAGTTATAACTAAAAAGGGAAAAAAATCATAATACACAAAGCACACTCATTTGAAGAATCATTATGTTAAAAATGGCTTTGCCAACTCTGGAGAAAGCTACCCAAATTACTCAGATCCACAGGTCCTGCCAACAGCATCTCAGATGTTGAAGAATCTCGCTAATTACATCATTTGAAAGGACAGTTAAAATAGCCACAGTTGGGGGAAAATCCAAATCGAATATTTGAGCAAATAAAGTCATTGTGAGGCCAATCACTTTTATAGTCTTCCTATGGCATGCTTTTTTCTCGGATGGATGACAGGAACAACATGTGATATTAGAATGCTTGGAGAATTATGACCAATTAGAAAATCATTTGTATTGTCCAGTACCTCTGTACTTAAGGTTTTCACGTTATGCCTTCATCCATCCAGAGTCATAGGATTCACATGAAGTTTGCCTATGCTGGGAACAAACACAATCTATTGATTCAATCTGAGATTTTAAAAATCCAGATCTTCAATTATCCCCTAGGCCAAAAGTGGCATTCTGGTGCCAAGAAATGACATCTCATGCTATGCTAGTCACCCATTCCCATCACCATCACCAGGAATTGTTCTATCACTCCTCCTTAATTTCGCTTCAGGAATTTTAATTACATGCATAGAAGAAAGTGTAGGATGGATAACTTAATCAAAGTAAAATTGTTGCATGTTTCGCATAGAGAGTATTTGCTGGTTAAGGCGATAGCTGACAAGATTTGACAACATTGAGCTGCAACTTAATAACTTGAGCAAGGAGTCCATCATTGCCACCTGATGCCTTGGGTGGCTTCTAGAAGCAAGCTAAGGACTGGGTGCAGAGGACAATGGAGAGGGGTCACTGGTGTGACGCTTATCTCATCCCCCGGCTGACAGAACTAGCTGAAAGTCAGAGATTGCATGGGTAGGTTTTGTGTTTTATTTTGTATTGAGGGCGGGAAGGGGATTGAACCCAGGGGCATTCTACCTCTAAGCTATACCTCCAGCCCTATTTTACTTTTTGTTTTGGAATGGGGTCTTGCTATGTTGCTGAGAGTCTTCCTAAGTTACTGACACTGCCTTCAAACCTGCAATCCTCCTATTTCAGCCTCTCAAGTAATGGGATTACAGGAGTGCGCCCCCACACCTGGCTCATGAGTAGGTTTTGAATGCTGTTCCCTTTACCAGGATCTTCCCTCTAGGGAAGTCTGCACTCGTGTCTCTCTCTCTTACACACACACACACACACACACACACACACACACACACACTTACACAAAGTTGGGATAGTGTTAGCTGTGGTAGGAAAGTAGCTAAGTTTGGATCAGGGTGATGTTCCCTGGGAAAGACCAGAAGGCATTCATTCATTCTGTCCATTCACTTAACAAGTTGTTATAAGCACTTCCTGTTTGGTGGTCACTATGCTAGATGCTGAGGATTTACTGACAAGCAAAAGTAGTTATGCGTTGGGGCCTCGGGAAGCTTACCATCTAGAAGAAGTGGTGGCTTTAGTGAAATTATTACACGATAGTATTAATTGCCTAATCATAAACTAATACAAGTATTCCGAGGGAAAGAAACATACTTCTCTGAAAGAATTTAGCAAAGGACACTGACCTAGAGTGGGAAGCCAGGGAGGTATCTCTGTGGAAGAGACATTTGAGCTGAGATGCAGAAGACAAGCAGAGGTTGACTAGGAGTGTGATTGGGTGGGTGTGGAGTGGGGGAGGATGCTAAGGAGAACATTCTGCAATAGGAGGAGCGTGCACAGGCTCCATAGCAGGGGGGCTCGTCCTCGTCCTGGGACTGAAAGAAAGGAGGAAGACGCTGGAAAGGTTGGTAGGGCCACTTCCTGAAGAGCCTCGTAGACCCCGTGTTAGAGTTTGGATCGGGGATGTTCTCCAAGTCTCCTGTGTTGAGGACTGGGTTCCCAGTGCAGCAATGTTCAGAGGTGAGGCTTTGGGAAGTAATTGGATTATGAGGGCTCAAATCTCATCAGTGGATTAATCCGAGAGCTATATGGGCTATTGGGAGGCGGTGGAGACTGTTGGCGGTGGGACGTGGTTGGAAGAAGTAGGTCACTAGGTCACTGAGGGCATGCCCGTGGGGGCTATGTCTTATTCCTGGTCCTTTCTTCTATTTCTTGTCTCCTCCTTCTCCTCCTCTTGCTCCTCCTCTTCCTCCTCCTCCTGCTCCTCCTGCTCTTCCTCCTCCTCCTCCTCCTGCTCTTCCTCCTCT